>VWZF01002340.1:121567-152648 GCA_013396755.1 Sclerurus mexicanus | reverse complement strand
CAAAATCAAGGAACACTTCCTAGCTCTGATTTTCATGCACTGTATAAGGACAATAATACCAGAATGTCAGAAAATGTGTCCAAATGATTATATTCTACCACAATAGGAACTGCACAAGCCACAAAGAATTCTACTGAGCAGAGGAGCTAAAGGTAAACAAACTCTCCTTCAAAGTTCAGTTCAGATTTAAAAAAAAAAGATATACGCAGTAGCAATCCAACTGTGTTTATCCTTGTCAACTTTTGGTTAAGTAACTATAGGGGCAACAGCTATCATTTGTATGACACACAGGCTGCTAGCCTGAGACAAATATTACATTAACCTTTTCAGACCCTTTTCTAGGTGCAACACTTACTATCCCCACCAGTGTTAATTAAAAAATTCCTACATTAACAAACAAGTACCACAAATCTCCTCCAGTTCAAGGATGTTCTTCCTCCCTGCAGCTCTTCTTTAGCCATCCCTACAGAGTTTCCGCTAGAAGTCTCACCTGTGAGAGGTTTATCTTAAACCTGAGCAGCAAACCAATCCTTGCCTAGTAGAGGCAGAGAAGTCTCTGCCAACCTCAGGCTTTACTTTGAAAATGTAATTTTTATTTAATTACATACCTGTCTTAAAAACTGAAGAATCCACCAAATAACCACAGCAATGAATTTTCTGTGAAAATGTGTCTTCCTTCCCTTTTCCCTCAAACTCCCCCCAAACTATGATATTTCCATCGCTTCTATTTTACTTAGAAGTCATGCCACCTACTTGTTGGTTTGTCTTTGGTGTTGTATGACCATGTTTTTTTCATGGATGGTTTCCAGCAATGCAGTGGCCAGTGATTTGAGATCTGAAATGGACTGTGGTGTGGCTGGTAGGCTACATCCATGATCCTCCGACAACAACTCTTGGACTATAATGTTAAAAACACAAATGAGTTGTGGCTTCTCAATGCACAGAGATGTAACACAAACATAACTACTATTAAAAAAACTATTCTCAATACTTAAATGAATACATGTATTTTTCCTTCAATTAACAAAGTCAAAAGGCTGGAAATATAATTTCTAGCTGGCATAAAGATGGTTGCGTTCCAAGCTGATAGCTATTCCACAGTAATAGCCAGAACAAGTATAGGCAGACACATCTTACGTTAACTCAATTCTGCTTTTGAAAAATTATTTTCAAATTTTTCAGAAGGAAAAAAAAAATCATTCTTTTACAGGCCTACAGATTGGTACAAACCTGTCATTTCATTCCCGCTTACATCAAAACCAAAGCCCACAAGGAAGCTTTTATATTACTTTTTGGAATTATTATATCCTTCGTGTTACTTAAGAGTGATGTGAAAATACAGTCACCCATGAGCTCTTCTTCTGCAGCTTAAGAGTCTGTATCTCTTGGCCACATCAGAGAGTTCACGAGTATCATTAAATTCTGTAACTAGAATCTGACTCTGCCTCTTTATGTATATATTTATGCAAGTACATGGAGAAGAGGACAAAAGAGAAGTCAAAACCAGAAAAATTAGTTAAAACCTACCATGACAGTTACTATTGGTCTTGCGTGTCTCTGTGTGTGAATGAATATACTTACACCTAAAAAGTAGGGTACAAGGTATACAGCTTGGCTAAAAATTTTTCTCTTCCCCTTTTCTCCTAGTCTTGATGCTTTATGTGAAACAGGGAAAGGCGATTACTGCATTTTGTTACCCATGAAGAAACATGGGACACAAGGATTTCTTGTAAAACATCTGAATGTAAAAGCTTTCAAAAACAGTAGCAGAAAACCCGACTTAGGGCACCTCCTCTACCAGCCAGTCTATTTTTCATTGGAATGTGAATTGTGACTGTCATTGTTAGCAGAGCAAAGAGATGAATAAAGGGTCAAAGCCGCAGAGGGGGTCAGAGAGTAAAGAAAATATTTGGCAAAACTGATAGGGGAGAGAATGAAGGGCAAAAGAATTAACAAAAGAAGAGGCAGCAATCAGGAGGCAAATTTTATATTGTTAAGTCAACTAAGAGAAGGACAAGAATTAGCAGGTAATAATAAACAGGGACAGAGAAGAGAGCTTTTGGCTTGATTGGTGAGAAAAACATTACTGAAATTAAGAGGTAAGATGAAAGGAATTCAATGAGATATGCAACACCATGCTGCATTTATGCAATACCTTGCTTTGCAGAAAGGACTCCAGTCAGAGCACTGCTACTGGATCTACTATGAGTCTTTGAATTTTTTCGTCTCTCTAGTGCATTCTAGGGAAACAATAAATATCTTATTTAAAAAAACAGTAGCAAACAAATTCTGTCATTAGGAGGAAAGAATCTGGAATTTTGGTCTCAGAACAGCTCTGTGGGGCCTGGAGCTTACATCCATAGTATGGGGGTGTGACTCTCCTAGAGTATTATTCTTCAGCCAAAACAGTCTTAATGCTACAAAGACTCATTCTGTGTCACTGCAATCACTTTATTGTAATCTCTCCCACCCACTCACCACAATGCATTGTTAAGATTTGCCTATTTTTTAATAATCTACTGACTGTCAGTGACGATACTGCAGTATCCTGTAGAGAATATCAGCTGGAAACAAAATCAGACTTTTCCCAGTATTTCTTTGGATGGACTTCAAAGGGAAAGCTCAAACTCCTCTATCAGAGTTTCTAGAAGCCCTTTTAGCAGCAAATACTGACTTTCAGGAATTAGAAGCAGAGCAATCCTGCTACAGAAGTCCAGCTCTTTCAAACACAGTTCAGTGCAACCCACCAAACCACCAAGGTGCTCAGTTCTCACCAACAGACTACCTCACATGCCAAGAGACCCAAGCTGTAAGCATGAGCAGATGCTGAAATAAAGTTGGTACTTGGAGGAGCTTTGCTCATGCACAAAAAGCAATCCATGCTGTGACTGCTTTATAGCGACCTAAATGAAAAAGTCCTCTTGACAATCCTAAGACTATCCTTCTCTGCTCTGACAAGCAGCCCTCCTCTCCCACTCCCCAAAAACACTTGCAGAAGAAAATAAGAAGGCTTAGCTTCAGAGACAGGCAAAACTCAGTCCTGAAGGTTTCACGTAAAACAGCATATGCCTTAACCCAGGAATGGAAAAACAATGAAGGCTTAGTGATCATTAAGATACATCAAGAAACAGTGCAGCCATTAGGGGACAGGGAGACAAGATCTTCTTGTGACGGCAGCACAGCTGCAGTCAGTCACCACACACTGCATGATCTGCTACTTTTCACCTACCAGCTGGCTGGAAGGCTGATCACCTGTCCCCCAGCAGGAGGGTTCCCCCACAGAACTTAAAAAAAAGGTTTTTAATTATTTTTTAAAAATACTGATAATGGGTATCCCTCTGTACTACTATCAGCTAAGAAGCATACAAGGAAAAATGAGCATGTAATACATATACATACTAATATTGTCAGAATGTCAGTGGTGGACTTTTCTTGCAAGATCCAAATTTGTTCTTTAAACACATATAACATGAAAATGAAGAATAACTTCCATGAACAATGAAGCACAGTTTAGAGGATACACTGAGACGATCTTACCTTATATTTAGTAATACTAGACTTAAGAAGGTTGACTTCCTCTTGAAGTTGTTTTAATCTCTCTTGAAGATACCTGAAAGAGAAATGTAATCCTTTACTTCATGTTACCTTCAAGTATGCCTCAAGCAGTCTTCTTCACTACTTGGCGTGTCCTCTCTTTGAACTACTGAGAGTTCTTTTCCCTCTGCTGTTCTGTGAGGGATAAAATAACAAAATCTTACTGCTCTTGACCCCATAAAACTTTAAGTAGGGAAACAAATTGCATCAGAACAGGAGGCTGCCCTCCTGTTAAGATTTGTCAAGTATGCTGCACGACTATTTTATATCAGTCCTCAGGTTTCTGGGGAGGAAAACTAAAAGAATATATTTATGTCTAGAGCAAATAGACAGGAAGCATTTATGTGTGTCCTCTGTACTTGGAGGTCTGGGAGATGGACACATGAAGATTTGTATATATGCCAACAAAAGACTCAGCTATGCAGAACCTTTGCATTGCAATATCCATCACTTTTGTGGCACTTCTCATTCGCAATCACAAAGTAGAAAATTTAACAGTATAGTTGAAAAATGGTGCACAGTTAAATGAAACAGTACAGTTCTTTCCGGTAGAGTTTATACACTTGGATTAGACAGCTATTTCCACATAGGAAAATATCTTTCTTATGTATAAAGGGTTTATAAATATCCTCTTTCATGTAGTGCAACTGCAGCTCTATGAGGGTTTGTGACAATTTAATTATTTTAGAGAAAAAAATTCGTACTGCTTTCAGGGCAGCAGGGAGCTTAAATTGATACAGAACTCTGTCGGCCACACAAAACTGAAAATAATCTTGAAGTTGCTTGGAAGAAGTAATATCTTTGGTATTAGACTTTCTTACCTGAAGCATAAGTCTTTGTAAATGGAAAGTCTCTTACAAGTTCTATTCCACTTTAAGGTAACTGTTGACATTAAGGGAGGTCCCTGCTATGGCTCTGTCAGTGACTCCTCTCTGTCATTCTTAGTGGAGACCATAAAACATGTTCTTTTCCCAAGGAAGTGGCAAGAATACTTGGCTGATTTCACTAGCAACTTATGCTAGCAAATCACTCCATATTGACCACATCTCCCTGCAGTGAAAATTATGTCTGAAAGTGTACTCAAAGTCCCTGTTTTCAATCCAAGATTAGCCCATTACAGTTCATTAGGAGTTTCTCAAGACACAAATTTTTAATATTCTTGCTTTTGGTCACTGCATACAGTGATGGGAATAAAAAGGTCTGCACTGCTCTTCCTGCTCTGTGTTTAGCTCTGTTTGGGAACATCACTGACATCTCTGTAGCTAAATACTACATTGGTCATTTTCTGCAGCCAAAGTTTCTCAATATTATTCGATGCTTAGTTACAGTACAAACAAAACAAACTACCAAAATCTCTTAACTTGTACTCTTGGATATATTTTCTTTAAAGTTTTGTTGTGACTGATTTCCTGATGCTCCTATTACAGCAACACAGTGTTTTTCTAAGGAAACAGTAAGGTTTGCAATGCAATCACCTGTTCTCCATACATAGAGCATCTACATCGATGATACGGTTTTCATGCCCTCCTAAGACATGATTCAGCTCTTGGTTAAGTCTGTCAGACTTATCTTGGTAAAAGGACCGCTCCTCTTTCACATCCTGTAATTCATCCAGTGCAGCCTGAAGATCATATCTCAGAGTCTCAATCTGAGAAGAAAGGAGAGCTGTATCACTCTTTTGAAGTTTATACAAAAGATTTCAGCTTGTTGCTTAAAACAGCAACATGCACATGTTTGAACAGCACTGATTTGGGACACTCAGAAGTCTTTTCAAAGCTCATACCCCCAAGTACTTTCACTCTATTTTGGCAATATTTCATTAATTTGAAGGTAAGTAACTCTACCAGTTCGATTTGTTTTACAAAATTTCTAGAAAACAACTAAAATGTAACAGCAAGAGAAACCTCAATCCTGACTATAAATCTGCTACAAACATATTAAGCTTGTTTTAGCATGTAATTTCAAGGACTCCAGGAATTAATTCAACTACATAAGAACTGTCAAATTTGGAGAATGAAGAAAATGCCTGTAAGTTGGAATTCATACTAATTATGGGACTTGAGCAGGGAAGTTGCACCAAATAGGAGGAAGAAATGCAAAAGTACAAAATAAGCCAGCATGGAGGCAACACGGTGAGCTTTGCTATTAAGCACAAGACTGAAGAAGTCCAGATAAAAGACAGATTGAAAGATATTCAAGGAAAAAGAGCTTCAAACTTCCAAGGAGATGAAATTGTGAATGTGAGAAAAGTCTGCAATCAATTCATAAGTCTCCACCCACATCTCAGAAAACATGGGCTAGCCAGAAAGGACAACAAACCACCATATAAAAAGAGGCTAGGTGATGAACAGAAAGAGCACAAGATCGGGAACAGAGATAGCAGAGAGGATCCCACTGGAAGACCACCAACAGCCTTTCTGGTAGGGCAAAATGGTGCTGCAATTGAGTGAAGACTGAAAAACCTGAAATACGCACCACTTCTGGATCACAGAATGGCTCATGCAGGGTGGAACTGATATTGGTAGGAATGAGGGTGGGAACAATAGAGAACACAACCCCCCAAACTGTTCAGAAACTTATCTATCTGTATTAGGGAAAGAGTCTGATGAATTGGATGCTGCATGGTACATAGTATTAATAAAGACTTGAGGGAGGAAAAAGAGGTCTGATCTGAGAATTTTTCAAAAGAAGAGGTGACTAACAACGCTTCTACAGAAAATTTTATTCAGAGAGTATCTTTAGGAGATACATCAGCCACTGCATACTGTGTTGAATACTTGTAACAGTTTTCACTAAAGGATCCCTTTCATTGACCATATTCAATTGTAACAAGTTGTTGCCGGACATTATAAAACAAAAAGGAGAAACAACAATCTAAAGAAGGAATTCCTGAGATTAGAAACTCACTCTAATCACATATGCATGTTTAAATTAGTGCTGAATAAGGACTATTTAAGTAAAAATCCCAACACCTTCCCCACTATGTGCAATGTTAACCAGCCACCAATCCTTCAAATACAACAAAAGTCCTTTACTTGCTACTGCACTAGTTCTGTAAACATGACACTGTATGCCCTTTTAACTGTTACCTGTTCTCGAGCCTTCTCCAATTGCTGAACAAGGTCCTCTCGTTCATGGGCTGCAAAGTGGCGGGCCCCAACTTCATCATCTCCAAGTCTTTGCTTTGCTATAGTCATTCGAAGGAGCTGCCATGACAGAAACAGAATTTGGTAAGAAAGAGAACACAGGCTGTAGCAGCAGAGCACATCTGTATTAGAAAGAGTAAAGGTGTCAGACTTCAGGTCTTCCAGGCCAAACAATTGATATTATTTAAATCAAAGGGAATCTTCTGACTTGAGGGCTCAATCCTGAAAAATCTGAGTGAAAAATTCCAGTTTAATGGTCAAAACATCAACAGGAATTGAATCAGACCCTACAACAAGTCACCAGAGTATACAAATGATGAAAGACCAAATAAACACAGACATGTGGTCAGTGTTCTTTAGGAGTGACAGGAACTAATTCCAGTCAGACTAAAACTAGAGAATTACCAGAAATCCCTTTTCATATGTATTATTTTATTTATATTAAAATCCTCTGCAGCAGAGAACTCTTCCTAGTTAATAAAAAAGCATGAAGTGGCTTGCTCAGCTTCATTTTACTGATACCACTTAAAAACCCCTCTGTGCTACATCAGTGCAGAATTTGTATTAACAGCTGCTAATACATTTGCTTATGCATTAGTTTTTTAATCCACTCACAAAAGTTAATTCATGTCAAAAACAAAAAAATGGGCCAACAACAAGGAGACTCGGCCATAATGCTCAAACAGCTAATGAACTCATGAGCTTTGTGACTGCTGTAAACAGCCTAACTTGAATGAATACACATTTACATACAGTATCCAAAGCAAAAGGAAACGATCTTTCAAGAACTATGAAGTATTAAAACCCAATCTATAAGGTATTCAGTAGAACTGAATATACTGTTTATACTGAGTACAACTGGGTGAAAGTGTCACCTCCCATGGCCTCATTTGTAGGAGCTCCACAGAGACTAGAGAAACCCACCACAATAACCAGCCTGATTTTTCCTGTATCTTGACTGCACCAAGGAATTAATGTCCATCATTACATTGCAGAGTTACAAAAAAAAATCAATCTTCTGAAGTAGAAGATTGTACATTAAAATCTGTCTTTGGTATTTATGGGATGCCAGTCACCATAGCTGCAGTGTGCCAATTAAAATCCTGCTGATGCAAGACAGACTACCGAAATCAACCTCCTCACTTATTTCAGCTCCAGTTCAGTGCAAGTCACTGAAGCTAGTACAACGTGTTCTGATAAGCAGTTCACTTGTTCAGGGGAAGCTGTGGCCACAAAAGTAACTTTTTTTGGCAAACTACATTTTCCTATCCCCAGAGGGAAAATACAAACCACTGCACAGTTAGTAAGGCTGAATGGATCCTAGGAGATATAACTCCTATTAATTTCTTTATCAAAACAAGTAAGTCAAAAAGGCAACTAGCAAATCCTGAAATGGCTTCATAGCTACTGGATTGTTTTTTTAAATGCTAAAAGGCTGATGAACAAAAGGCGTGGCAACATGATTTAATTCAGTTAGATTAATTTAACTTCCAGAATCTCTCACTAGTGAGAAAGGCTGCAGGAAAAAAAGCATAATAACATTTTGAGGTCTCAATCTTGTTCAGAAAAACTGGAAATGGGAAAGGGAATTGTGCTTTACTTATGCCTCCAATGCCTGCAGCAGACCAAAACTTCTGCGAAACGATCGACACCAGGCTGGGAACTGGATCAGAGCTGTCACTCATGCACTGTGACCAACTCTTCTCCAGCCCAGGAGGGGGTGAGGCATGAGATGCAATTATAACTGCAAGCAATTATAACTTGCAAGGTCAAACAGTCTGCCAATAAAAGGAGAACTCTTTATTTACTACTAATTTTGAGTAAAAAAAAAAAAAGGCATAAAGTCTTACAAAAGAATGCCTTCCGAATTCAGCCAGTAAAAATCACATTATTAACATACATAAAATAAAGTAAAATACCAATCCATAAAACAAGAGTGCTTCTTCCAGACAGTTGGCCAATCAGAGAGTTGACAGGGCAGAACAGGCCAAGTCGTTTAATTCTGCATTGCGAATGTCTCATGAGGCAGCACCACCTGCTATAAAATTCTTCCTTGAAAATGCTGTGACCCAAAGAGACACTGTTATGCCAGAGGTTTAAGGGTTTATTTCATGTATTAGTGCTTTGTTATAAACTTTATACACTTGCCCTCTGGCTGCTGTATTTTTATTTCAGTCATTCAGAAATCACCGCGGAAAGGAATGCTCAAATTCATTTTGCAGCTAGAGAACACTACCCCTCAGGATTCTGTGAACAGCATTTACAGCTGAGTGGCCTTAAATTAACGGCACCTTACCAGAGAGAGCTCCTGTTTGTCAAGAACCCATGGATTGTTAACCAAAACAATCCAGTGCTGCAAGCCACTAGTCTTTTTATTTTGGTATCACAGGTTTTTCTTAATCGCTTTCAGCTAGGATAAATATTTACAAAGCAGCAACTCTGTATCAGCCCCACAATGCTTGAAACGGGCTTCACTGTGACAGCTGCTGTGCAGGCTAGACCACAGAGGACACCTGCACTGAAGGTGGACACTCCTGATTATCAATAAAACATGCAGAAGGAAAAGGGAAACAAGCACAAGCAGTAAATCTTTGTGGAACGCAGAAAACACCATGTTTAGCAACAGTCACTGACAGCAATTGTCTTCACCACGTTGCCTACAAAATCTTAAAAAGTGGACCAGAACTATACAAATGTGCTAGTTCCAGTTCTGCCAAAACACACGCGCCACATTTAACATTTCCCACTGTTGCTGCATGAATGATTGGCTGCCTGGCAATAAGGAACAGACAGTAACACCGCAGCCATTGTTTCCTGTGCACCTTCCTCTTGCTTAGCACTGCTCTCAGCAGCTTACAAAAGCAATTCTTTGTGTAGGTAGGAATTCAAGTGAAGGCAACTGAGTCATCTAGTCTTGCAGAAGTCTCCAGTTTCTCCTAAGCTTTCCATTTTTACCTTTTTACAAGAGAGAATTAGATTTTCTAAACTATCTCCTTCTAACGTTTTAGTAGTTGTTCTCAAATGTTGCTGGCAAAACATTAGGAAGGAAAAATATTTACAAATAACTCTCATAAACATAGAAGAGTTTTCATGTGTCAGAGCTTGTGAGATAGTGATCAATCATAAAAATAAATATTCTTAGATATCTGTTGCTGGAGTGCTGCAGTCTAACTATTGCTGTATTTTTCAAGCTGCAGCAACAAATCCTTCAAGCGGCTGTCTGAAGAAGTTTGACCGTTTGTGCCAAAAAAATTCTAGTTAAATTAGGGGAAAAAATTAGTTCAGTTAACCCTAAAGCAAGTAATTTGTTATTGCCTAACTGATGACGTACTTAACATGATTTCAACAAGTAAAATGTCTCTAGTTTAAGGTCTCCTTGCTAATCCAAGTGACTGTATCCGACTTGTCGCAAACATTAAAGCGGTGAAAAACAAGTCAAGCCATCAAAACATTTCTTTATCAATAGAGCTAATGTGTGATATTTAAAGAGGGTTTTTTTTCTTTTTTAGTCCTGCAAAGCTCTTGCCACTCAGTGACAAAGCCTGCATGAGTCACCCCTGCTCAGACACAGGCAGAATTGTTCATCCATAAGCAGCTTCACTTGCTGCAAAAGCAGCTGTTTGTTCATCTCTTGCCAGAAGTAAGGCTGACGTAGACCAGCTGGGCAGGATGCCCTCCCTCACTTTGGAAAAAGCAGTGAGAAGAATGCAGGGGGGAAATGTAAGAACAAGCAAATTATTATAGTTCTTTGTTTTTATATATACCATGAATTATCTGGACTCCAGTGCCTGAAGTAGCCCAGCTGCCAGTACAGGAGAACTGATGAGCAGAACAGGATGGCTTTGGGAACAAGGCTAGAATTTTATCACTGAAGCTTGTAGGGAGAGGAATCTGACACAGGAGGAGAGTGTTAAATCCCTCAGAGAGATGGCAATGCTTTTTTAGGCACTTTGAAAAACAGAACCTGATTCTAAAATAAGTTCTATTTCTCATTTACTAGGAAAGTGAAGAATGTGTTCCAAAAATGAAAATCCTAGTCTAAATTAATCCGTGTCTGATGCAGCTCTTTCCTTCCACTCTTTATTTAGTGATGCACTATTTTGCACCTTTTGGAGAGGGGCACACTGGGCAGAATAACTATTTTTGTACTTTTCCATTCATGCTGAGAATACAGATGCCACAAAGGTGACCAGCTAACCAAGTTAACCCACAAGGTGAACCTAAACAGCACCAGTTCAAGCACATAGAAGTAGGCTCTGTGTTACCAATATCATATTGTCATAAGGAATTAGAATAGGTACATAACCTTCATATTTAAATATATTGTAGTTTTACTACCTTTGTGTTTTGTTTGTACCTACAAACCCTTGCTATCTGTTGAAGACTGGCTATATGGCATACTATTGGTACTGGAGAACTGACTTCCACATTGTAATATAGTTCAAACAGTAACGTGCAAATGAATATGAACACTGGGAAACCTGGTCTTTGAAGGCTTGAGCAAGTTACGCTGAATGCTATGCATGCATACAACAAATTCAGGTCTCCCTTGGCACTTTCCCAGCTCCCTAAACACTTTCAAGGGAGTTCTTTGTGGAAAACAATAAAACTGCATAATCACAATATACTTAGGTTTAAAAGAAATTAAATAAAGTAGACTTAAATGGAAAGAAAAAAACTTGTCTGAATAATTAAAAGTCGCACCATTTTCATTTGCATTTTAAAATCCTATAATTTTAAAACTGTATTTGAGGGAGGGAAGTTATCATTAATTATTTGTTTCCATTTTTTACTTTGTTAACCACCTCGACTTTCCAATTCAACCTCTCACTAGTTTGATCTCTGAATGTACTTCTGCATTAAGCTCCAGCTGTGAATGTTACACACATTTGGCTTGAGTTTAAATATTTCAATTAATGGAGACAACAGGAGTTTGATTAATACCAAATGGCAGATTTTGAGCAATGCTCCATATAACTTGCTAAATTTAGCAATAAAATAAATTGGTTATGTAAGGGTAATGAGATGAGGGCTTAATACAAAGCTCACTATATATATTTGGGATCAACTGCTCCATATTTTTAAGGGAAAAAAATTATGGCTCCTCTGGTTTTATCATCTACTAAAATTTTGCCTTTTCAGTGCAAAAAATTGAAAATTATCACATGATGAAGACATGCTTATCTGCACTTATTTGTAAAAGGAAATATCACTTATACAATATATATATAAAAAAAAGAAAGGAACAAAGAAACTCTGAGAGCACTAAAGCAAGACTAGGTACAAAATACATAGTTAAGGAAGAGCCAAAGCAGCATGCAAAAATATATAAACTGCACTTACTGGTATCCTGTACAAGCTTCTTTTATTCTACTGTTCTAAGCATTTATTGTAATTAAAGTATTCTAGAAGCTCTGCAACCCATTGTTTTATTTGTTTTCCTAAGAACTAAATTAAAAACTCCAGCCCAGTTTACACATTCCATGCCATTTACTGGTAACAAAAGTTTGTAATACCTTATTGTCCCCTTGTACTTCTCCCAGTCTCTGCTGAAGCTCTCTAATCTCTTCTCCAAGATGTTTATTTCGATCTTGAGCCTCACTCAGTAGTTGAGCAAGATTTGCCTAGAAAAGGAGTAAATATCAGTCCTAAGTCAGTGCCTATGGAGAGAAGTGTAAGTGGTGATTGAAAAGAAACTCTAGAATTACTCCTTATCTGCCAACAATTTTTACTTTTGTTGCTGTTGGTACCCAGACTTCATGCTTCATTAGAGAGATAACAACAAAAGTCACCTGGGTTCCTTTATCTTTAATAGGAGAAAATACAAACAGCATGTGAGGATACAGACTCCCAGAACAGCACACAAACCCCAACAAGACAGAGCGAAAACACTTATGATAGTTCAAGTATCATGGCTGGTGAGAAGAACAAAATGCAGAGTTACTTGGACAATAATTTATACAAAGCTGCCAAAATAATAGTTTTAACTTGTACATAGTTAGACAAAATGCACAGCAGAGAAATAATTATGATACAATTAAATTTCTTAAGTGTTTAAAGAAGATTCTTAGCCACTAAAGAGGATATCAGCTGAAGTCCCTATCACTATACCACAGACATCTAGTAGCACAAAACGTCAAACATGACCTGACTTGTGTTGTTAGCTAGCACATATATTCTTGAAAAATAGAGGTAAAAGCTAGAACTTCAAACCAAACACCACTACCACAATCTCCTAAATTATCAGGTCAAAAGTTATCATTTACATTAACCGCCTAAGTTAGCAGAGCGAGCAGTCTGGTCTATAATTTTACAATTAAATCCCATCAGCTTGATCACTAACCAAAAAATAGATGCAATGTCTTCCTTTCCTGTCTATGATATCTGAAAATGAGATAAATTTATTGTATTTTTACCCTAAAAATGTCTCAAAAATACACAAGCATTGACTCAACACAGGAAAAGCCTACCGATGACATCTCTTCTAAGAGAGTTATAATCATAGTGGCTAAGGTGTAGCATTTCAAGACATTGCCTATGGACAGCTCTGTGTGTCATCCATTGTCATAAATCTCAAGAGTATGAAAAAAATGAAAAAAGAATTTTTAGATATATTAAGCATGACGCGGTAAAGCCGCATGAATCAGTATCTCTGAGCTACCCTGACACATATTCCCTGGATTTGAGGCCAAGGCATCAACTGACTGTTTCTAGCTCTCTCTTGATATTTTAGATTCAGTTTCAGATTCCCTGCTTCCCACTTGCTGTGCTTCTCTTTCAACTCCCCCATTTCTCTATTCTGATAACTCCCTTTCTTTTTCAGTCTTGCTCTTTTACCCATTCTCACTACCACCTGACAGTCTCATAGGATGTTTTTGTGAGTTTTATCTTTACAACTCACACACTATCGAACCAACAACATATCTAATAGCCATCACTTCGATCTTGCCCTTGTTTACTAACAACTGTTATTTCCACACGTCCTGCTTTATATTTAAGAGAACTATTAAGATGAATATATTAACATGGCTAGTGATACGAACATAGCTATGCATGCATCTGTCCATTTGCAGGATTATACTATGAAACTATAATCAACTGGAGCTGTTGTACGCTACTATAGGAAGAGGCCGACTCCCAATTCCAATTGGTCTAAACTAGCAACAGTTTCAAACTTTTAAACAGGAAAAATAACTCAGAAAACTGACACATTCTATTTGATGAACAACAAGCCTAAGTCACTGCTACAGCTTCTGTAGTTTCAATGAGACCAAGAGTTCTGAAGAAAGCAAGGTAAATTTCCCACAGTTTAAAGCACTTTTTAAACTACTGACAAACCTGAAGACTGAAAATAAATAATCTGGGAAAAAAGTGTAATAGCAAAAGAGCTCCCCATAAATAGTCAATTATAGGCCCAAAATTAAGCTGCCTCTAATTTTATTTTCAAGTCGACAACCATTCAAGCAACGCAAAAGGTTCCTCAAGTATTCGTTGGTGGAATTATTTTTTTCCTACATGTTAAACAAATGTGTAATAGTCATTCACATAATGAATGAATAAAGGAGCTTCAGAATGCATTCAGTCAATGGCTTTGAGGAATACTTCTTAAAGGCTCTTTAAAAGAAAGAAAACAAAGAACCCACATTTGCAGGAAATTGTATTTAAACTGAAGTATCTATGGCTACTGCTTCAATGCAATTTTTTAGGGTTTTCTAAGAAAGCTGACTTTCAATAAAGCCTGAGTTAGTTAAAAGGAACATGATTTGCACAAACTTCTCTGAAACGCTTCTATTTATAAAGTCCCTTTTTATGGTGAATTGGAACAACTCCTAACACTGCAACAGCACACATAATTTCAACACCTGGAAAGAACTCAATCTCACTAATCAGTGTTTACAACCACAACACCAGGATTTTAGCAATCTGTAGTCAAAACCTGGCTCCCAGTAACTGCAGGAAAGGCATTACCATGCCTATACTAAATCGTTTCTTTGCAGATTTATTTCCTTTAAAATAATTTCTATGAGATTGCAGTTCTATGCTGAATTTTCTTTGTTAGTCATATAAATGACTTAACGTGACAAAAACCTTTACACTCGAGACAGAGATTTTGGAAGAAACTTTAAACGAAGAATTTTAGACACGAATATATACCAGCCTTGTTTAAGCATGCCAAGAACATTACAATGTGCTAAGTATAGACTTGATCCTTACTGCAAGGCTTATACTATACTTCAGTTAAACTAAAACAACCAAGCTATGTCACAGAAGTAGTCTCCAGCAATTACTCATTTCTCTGGCTTAGAAGTTCCATACAGTGTATAATTTAGACTGTTCCGAGTTTTAAAGGTTTTGGCAAGACCTCATTAAAGCTCTCAGTTAGACATGGATAGAGGGAGAAATATTTGATTTTCAGAAGTGCTCTACTGGGCTTAAAGAGCCAGCCAAGAGGATATGTTGAACAACACCTGGACTTGGTACCATTTCTTTGGCATATATAAGAAAACATACCATATGGTTGAAAGATGATAAAACTAACAATGGAGGACTAGCTTCATGAACCTGCAAGCATTTATTTTTTGAGGAAAGGGGAGAAATCTATGCAGGGACAAAGGGAATTCATTTTTCTATTTGGCAACTTCTTTTCAATATTCATAGAACAAACACAGAATTCACTTAGAAATTCAAGTCAAGTTACTTCAGTAGACAATAAAGCTCATATCATTTACCTGTGCAACAGAGAACAACTCCCTGAAAATTAGCCAAATTCAGCTTCTCTAAACTCAATTTCCTCAACAGTTCCTTCTGATTTTAGGTGAAGCCTTAAAAAGACTCCTGAAACTGTCAAAGACTTCTTTCACTCACACTGTGCAAAACTAACTCTGAAGTACTAATGAAGAGAGGTTTCTGAGCCACGGGGAAAGACAGGGAAAGGCACAGACGTGAGCACCTCTCTAGTGCCTCATATCCTCTACAATAACCTGCATCAGTGGAAGCTGTTTCTTCTACCTTCTATGAAGCTGACTGTTTCTAACACTAAATAACATATTGCTTCATTCATGTCTCTGATTAACTGCCCGGTATCCGACAATCTTCCAGAGCTCTATCCACATTCAGTTTCTGGCAGCTGCTCTGGAGTCTTTTCAGCACAACAAGCTATTTGTTTCACATCCGTCTGGCATGGGAAGCTTGCACCTATCACAGACTCATAGAATAGCTGGAAGAGACCCATAGGGATCATCAAGTCCAACTCTCTCTGCCTAAAACTAAGCCATATGGCTAAGAGTGTTGTCCAGATACCCCCTGAACTCTGCCAGGCTGGGTGCCACAGCCACAGCTGGGTGCCAGGCTGGGGAGACTGTTCAAGTCCCTGACCACCCTTCCAGTGAAGCATGATTTGAGCACAGTCCAAACACCAGTGTGCAGTGCTAGACACAGGAAACTGTTCCCATATTCCTTTTTCTTCTGACCAAAAGCAAGTGCCACCATAGCCAACAAACCCCACCAGAAGCCTGGAAGAAAAGAGAAAAAGATTGATGTGAGAATGCCAAGTGGGAAGTGCCTACTTTTGTTACATAGGGAAAAAAGCACGATAGATCAGAACAGACCAGAGAGTGAAAGATTCCATGGGATGGAATCACAGACCTCATCCTTTTCCACTCAGACTTTAATAAGGTTTGCAAGAACAACTTTTGGGACAGAAGGTGGAAGAGAACCTTACATTTAGCTTCAGATCAGCACCTGAAACTACTGGAAAAAACCCCCAAACTATTACCATAAGCCAGTGAATACCTGTCAGGTAGCAACAGATCTTTGCTCACTACTGACCAATGACCCAAGAAGGACAAAAAAACCCCAAACTTCAAGTAGTCATCACTGGCATTATGCACTACACTTGAATTTGACTCCTTTAACAATTCTGCAAATCTAGCTACACATACACACTGTTATTTTTCTTCATACCACTTTAAATATGATGGGTAGTAACAGTCTTTAATACAGCTCTCAAGCCTCTTGCACATAAATCTTATCCAACACTTAAAAAAAAAAAAAGGGGGGATTTTTTGCCTTTAGGGTACTGCCTGAAAAAGTAATTTGGCAAGGGGGAAGGAAGAGAGGAAAACTCAAACATACCTTCACAGTTTAAAAGTATTTTTAAATACAAACAAGCATTCCTATACTGCAGTTTACAGTCTTTTATGTTTGTTTCAGCCACACCTTCAGACAAAGAAGAACACTGAATTATAGGGCTGACAGGAAAAAAATTTGATGAAACATTAAGCACACTTGATGGGTGTGACTGATCATAAATTTCAGTGCAGTTTCTCCTCCAATGCATTCATATGATTGCAATGGCTGAATTAATACAGAAAAGCCTGCTTTGCTTACCAACTACCACTGTTCACTCCAAGACAGAGGAACTGATGACATGCCCTAGCACTAGCTTCCTTACAATAAAATCCCCAAAATACTGTACTTTTCTCTTTAAGTTGAAAAATCACATAGAGAAGACTTTTAAAATTACAGGTCCTGGGCATACAAAACCAAATACAGTTGATATGGATCATATTTTCCAGCCAAAAAAAACAACAGCAAAAATCAAAGCCGTGTCAGTCACTTGACATGAAACAAGAGAAGAAAATCCTCTCCTCCTCTGAATATCTCTGAGAACCAGGCAAGAATCCCACCACAGAAATACACCAGTCAAAACTTGATAAGACTCTGCAAAAGAAGACAAACTTGCTCACACTCACACACCTTCAAGAGTTTCATCAATCAGAATTTTTGCAAAGCCAATTAATAGACCAAAAAAGCCATTTTAGCAGTACAAATATAAAATAAATACTTTCCCCCTTATACTTCATATAGTCATCAAGATTTTGTTGACGGCAGACAAACACAGTCAATGAGAAACAATCAATTTGTTCTTACACAAAGACTACTACAGTAGGATAAAAGAAAAGATTGCTTCATTGGCTTGTTTTATCAGAAATATTTTAGCTGCTTTGAGATCCTCAAGATATCTTAAACTTTGAGATAATGCACAATGAGAAACAAAATACCTTCAACATTCTGAGAGTTGTGATTAATTAACAGGATATTAATTGAGAGTACTCAGGTGCAGGGGTGTGGACAAATGTCTCACTATTCCATTAAGACACAGCAACGAGAGGAGAGGCTGTTGTACACATCAGGTCTGAACAGCACTCCCACTTCTAACAAGGGACTATCGCATCTATTAGAATGAGCGTTTCTTCTCTCCTAGCCTTATCTCCTAGACTTTAGTGGTGGATTTGGCAGCATTAGGTTAATGGCTGGACACAACAGTCTTAGATCTCTTGCAATCTAAATGATTCTATGATTCTCTGTTTACTGCAAAACCTATCTGTTGAAGAAACAACAGTGTCACTTCACAAAGCATGACTCCTAGTATGGCTAGCAAAGTTCTAGGTTTTGCATACTGCCACCTGCTCTGATCAATGGAATGGCAAATTTCAGTGTCCAGAAACCAAACTCTCTTTACTGGCCATCCTCTTGGAGCAGGTACATTTTGAAATCCATGGGAATATTGCTCTGTACGTGTTTCAAGGGCAAACAATCTCACTGTTTTCCAACTGCTACCTCACAGTATTGGGAGTCCAACACATGCACCTACAAACCAGAGCAAAGTGCACAGGTCCAAGTTGGGCACATGTGTAATGTTTTTCATCTTCAATCCCTCTGAAGAGAGGAGGAAATCATATTTATCTTCAAAGCACAACTGCGAGACAAATACAAAATGATTGCTTATCCTGCAGTGTATTCTATCCCAAAATTTAATCCCATAGGACTCTGCAACTTTTGAGCCTTAGGACAAGGCTAGCAAAACTTCCCAAATTCATTAATTAACAAGAAATGTTAATTAGTTATGCTAGTAATTTTTTATGATGATGTCAAGAGCAGTCATAAGTTAATCCCTGAAGTTTGTTTCAGAAGTGAATTGTGACAGCTGAGTACAGTACGCTAGAAGCTGGAAGTCGAAAGTGAAAGGGATCAAAATGGGTCAGTTTGTGGTATATGTCACAACATATTCCTGTCTGGAACGTCTGGTTCTTCTGATGTTCTGCTTGCCCCAAAACACCATGCTCATGGACTTACTCTTTAGCAGGAGACAAGCTGTCTGACCGACATCTCAGTGAGTGGGTACCATGTTGCTGTGATATCAGTGCCCCTTGAAGCAGAGCCTTGGTTTTGAATGACACCCATGGGTAACTGTAAGGACCATGACCTTCAGGAAAGATGCATGTAAGTTCTCTGGTGAGACTTCTTGCCTGGGAAGAAGATGAGCTATCAAGCTGTGTTCTACACTAGGACTATGTCATCATACGAGACATGTACTATGAGACTCAGTACAAGTAGCCTCAAAAATGGTCCATGGGACCCTCTCTAAGGCTCGACAGTTGCTTGGAAGACACAGGATTCACTTCACCACATGAGGCAAAAGTATCTCTGCCAATAGTCTGGCCAACTTCTCGAGGAGACCTTTACTCTAGAAATTATGTGGGAGGGAACAAGGAAGCTTGGAATAGGGTAGGCAAACCAAGAGGCTGGGATGATGGGAAGAGAAGGGACATAGCAATTCACAAAGAAACTGAGTTGAAGTGTAATTCCTTTGACCATAGACATGTAGAGAAGGAAGTTCCCAGAGAAGAGCCTTGTGTGAAAGCTCTCCAGCCTGTACCAGAGAACCAGCACATTTGGATGCTCCTCGGAGGTCTCTAATGCATGCAGCATGGAGAATAAACAGGAGGAGATGAAGACTGTGTATAGTTACAGGGTTACAATCTCATTGGATTATGCAGAAACAGTTGGATAGCTCACACAACTGGAGTGCTGTGATGGAGGGATATAGGCTCTTTAGCAAGAAGGTAAGGAAGGGTGTTGCTATTTATATGAGAGAGTAGGTGGAATGCATGCAGCCCTGCCTCTGGAAAAGTCAAAGGTCAGCTGAGAGCTTCTGGGTCAAGATCTGTGGGCAGAACAGGCTGTTTTACTGGGTATCTGCTCTAGATCAGAAGTAGTAGATAAGGCCGCCTTTACACAACTAGAAGAAGCTTCACATTCATAGGCCCTGGTCCTCACAAGGGATTTTAGCTATCTCAATACCTGCAGGTATCTGAACACCATCCCCTCCCTCTTTTTCCTGTGAGAGTGCTCAAACACTGGAACAGGTTGATCAGAAAGGCTGTGGAGTCTTCATACTTGCAGATAATCAAAACCAGACTGAAAACGGTACTGGGCAATCTGCTCTAGGTGGCCCTGTTTGAGCAAGAGGATTGGACTAGTTGATCTAAAGAGCTGCCTTTCCACCTCAACTACTCTGTGGTCTTGAGATGTTTAGCTCCATTTAATTTGATTCCTTATACAATTAAAATACAAATATAAGGTCTCACCAGTGAACACATGCACAGTAGCTTTATTCTTGACATACAGGCCCAGTGCAAACCCATTTTCTACAACTGAGTGGTCTCACTGAGATCAAATTAAGCAAAGCATATTTAGGACAGTGGCCCAGCACAGTAATTTTTCTAATTTTATTTCACATTTGTTTATTCAAAAGATCTCATTTGTATTAAAAGAACTTCCATTTCTTATAGGTCAAAGCATTCACTGATCTGTTATTCTAATGGCACAGCTTGTCCCAAACTGAAGCTATATTGACAATTTATGCAATGTAGATTAAAATAATAGGCAGTATATATCAAGTTAGAAATCTCATCTATGGCGTTTTTTTTTTTAAGTTTCCCAGGGTGGCAACACTGGCCAACAGACACCAAGTAAATTGCCAATAAAATGTCCTGTATCACAGTTAAAGCATATAAATATACATCACTGCAGAATGGTAGAATTTATATTTATATAGGATGCTCAACAGAGGCTATATAGACATTTTAACATGTCTTTCAAAATGGGGAGTGTCTGTTGTTTACCATCTATGGTGAATTTTAACATTAAAACCCCTATTCATTATCCCTATCCTCCTGAAACATTTCACCTCTCCATTACTTATCCAAAAATATCCTACACCTGACACCACAAGACATATAGAACTACCTTCAACCACAGCATTTAATTGAGAGTGTTTGGCATGAGGGGCCAGGAAAGCACTGACAGCTCACAAGCTGTGATAACAACAGTAATGGTGAAACATCTACCATAGGAAAAGAGATTTCAATAGCACAGTTTCTCATTTTCTGCTTTTGCTGATTGGCAGAAGGCAATACACACAGAGCAGTCACTGGATAGAATCACCATAGAATCATAGTTGTTTAGGTTGGAAGAGATCAGAGATGCAAATACAGTTCTGAGAGGAAAAACGCTGCACAGTACTGCATGTTAAGATACCTCTTAGTAACACAATTTTGAGTTAGCTGCTTGCCAACAGAAAATGCCTGGCTACATGATATTTTCACACAAAACATGAACATTCTGTGTTGCAAAACAGGACAAGAAGGCATGGTGTGGAAAACAAGACATTTTAAGCAGTCAAAGCACAATTGATAAAAAAGGGGAAAAAAGAAAAGAAGAAGACAGTAGCAATTCTTCCAACCCACCTATTACATTTAAGTTCTAGATTGAAATTTCAGCAATGATTTCTCAGCTGTAGCAAACAAACACAACAGATAGCATATTGTTCAGCATATAATGTTTTCATCTCATTTCTGACCATGAAAACAACATGCACTTTTGGTGTCACACAAAATTCATTGAAGGATCAAGGTCTCTTTTTATAAAATGACTGAGGTCACAAACTTCTCCCAGCAGGCAGTTAGGGTCCTGGGCAAAAAGGGGATGGAAAAAGCACAGAAGGGCACAGAGAACTTCACTCTCTCTTAGCTGAGAAAATGCCAAGAAATGTATGTACAATAATAATGGAAAACACTCATAACTTCCTTTTATTATTCTCTGATGCATTTCTCAAAGCAAAACTATACTCTTCTTCAGAAGGGCTGCCCTAACTACTCTAGGTTATCCACCTTGTAGGCTACAGACACACTTCTCAGGGAAATGAAAACTCAAGAAGGGCACTAACAGTCTATTACTGTACAAATGAAAGTATATATTGTTCTTGGGGGGAACCTATCAATGACCCCATTTGAAGACAAGATTTTCTTTCTTTCACTGCTGTCTAGCATGAATACATAACTTCCCCAGAAAAAAAAAACAAAACAAACCAAACATAAAACCCAAGAAGACTCCCAGGTAGATTACTAAATGGTTTTCTAGGCAAATTGTAAGACAAATTGCCAACACTTAATATAATCACAGCTTCTGAACTTGGATTGAATTTGGCTAGTATTTTAGACACAAGCGTCGTTTTATTTGTTTTGAAAAAATTAGAGCATCTATGGGATGGCAAATCTCCTTTCCTACTTATCTCTCTGTAATGATCCATAGACTGCCTTGTTTTTTTTCCTTTCAATTGTATATTCCTCAGCAACACTCAGAAAGCACAAACTTATATATGGTCATAAACTTTTATTAGAATTCTGTTGAAATAACAGAATTGCAAATAAATTATGCTAAATAATGAGGAAGTTAAATGATTCTACACTGAGCCACTGACTTCTTGGCAGCTATTTGTTTAAGTGCCTGAAGGAGTAATTATATTGCCTTTGGAAGTTTAGTTTAAAACAACCAAAACCCTAAGCCCTAAATTTTAAGAAAATAGCAAGAACTATATGCAAACTCCCAGGGAAAGGATGATGAGTAAAACTATTGAACCATTAAGAGAATGTAATAACCGTGTTTTAAACATAGTTAGAAGACTTTCAAGACTAGCAATTACAGTAACAATTTTTGTTCTTTTAGGTTGTTCTCATCTTCCTGCTCCACACGTTGTGTTTTGGGTGCCATTTTTCTCTAAAAATTAAGATAATTTTAAGAATGTGACAACCAACATTTCAGAACAGGGACACGCTATGTGAATATCCAGGAACAAAAATGCATGTGAGCAGGCAAAAAGTTTTTCAAGGGAACCATAAAAAATGCAATTATCATTGTTTTACCATTTATAACTCATAGAGTCCAAGTGGCCTGGGAGAATACTTAATGGGAAAACAGCACTCACAACAATAAATTAGCAATTATGGAATGCAGAAAATGCATTCCCAGATTACTTCTAAGTACAAAAAGTCCAGTCACAAATCCATTTTTAGGACTCAATGCAAAGGATAAACAACAAGGAGAACAATCTGAAGTCTCTGTACACTGACCAATTTCAGTCTCAGGTGAACATGAAAGCAATAGACATATATTCTAATTAATAATAGTTCAGGTATTTCAGAGTGAAATGCGTAGATAAAAACAGAAGTCACGGTTCAAAGACTAAGCTTTTCAATAGACAGAAACACTTGCTTTTTACCCAGTTTCTTACCTAACATTTTCACTCTTTTGCAAAGTACTTTTGTAGCAGGTAAATAAGGTCAACTGACAAATAAATCCTACCTGTTTCCTCTTTTCAGGCGGAAGCGATGGATCCCCATCCTACAAATAAACAACATATTTTATTGGCAACTTATTTCTGAAACCAGCAACCATATTAACTCTGTGGATCAAATTTTAAAACATGTATTTTAAGTAAAATGTTATCAGCATTGTTTCTAAAATAATACTGATTAATACCAGTAATACTTCAACTCAAAAAAATTCTAAGGTTGAAGATCTGTTTACATTTCTAGAACAGCAGGTCATTACAAATTTATGTTGAATTATTTTTCATAATGGTACATTAAGTTGCTGTGGAATAATAATACTGCAGTCAGTTTTAAAATAGAATTATGACTGAAACTAATTTCCTCAGAGCACGCACTGTCTTTCTGTGTCTTATGTAACAAGCACTATCTCATCAATGCAGAACAAATGAGTAATAATATGATCAGGGCTGTACAATGGCAGAACTACTGTAAACAAGTACCTAAACATTTTTACAGCAGTCATTATGGACTTCTTTCCACTTTTTTGAGGTTCATCCTTGTCCCCCAGTTATACAGGGTTCATAAAGAACAACCTACAATCAATTCCCGGTACTTCTTTTTCAGAGACTGGTGTCGTTCCCGCAACTGGTTGGCCATAAGCTTGTACTGGTCTCTTTCCTGTTGACAGGTGTCCAGCTCCTTGGAAAGGATTAGCAATGCCTCCTTTTTACTTTCAAGCTTCCTTTTGCACACAAGATACTGCAGAAGAGAAAAAAAAACATAAATGTAACAAGCCATTTCTACCCCAGCCAGTACCGGACACAAGAGGCCCAAGCTCTTTTCTGAAAAGATGAAGGAAGACTGCACAATATCAAAGTTTGCCACAACTCATCTTAGCTTATTAGGAAAAATCAAGGGAAAGGTATCTGTTGTACTGAAAGCCTGAAATCCATTTGTAAGGCTACACATTCACCTGACCACTGTGAGTTAGAAAAAATTAGCAATTCCAGTTTTTCCTGTTTTCCTCATATGTAACAGTATGAGGAACCTTGCAATTTGACCAGCATCCCTGGGCAGGTTGCTAGAAGGAAGAACCATTTGCAAACTCCCTTTTCTACTTGTGTTTACAATACCTACCTCTCAGGTAGCAACTAGCCCTTCCCACTTCACTTGCCACTGCTCTACTCCTCCTCATTATCAGCAATCTCCTCTGGGCTAAGCCTTGCCCTGGACACTGAAATGGGACCAAATTACAGAAAAAGGAATAACATGAGTGGTAACCAAAATTTACCTTGAGTCTGAAATGATTAGTGTGATACCCTATCGGCACAGGTAAAAGAAAATTAAGCTGTGATACTATAGCCATGTGCTTGTTGAGGCAAAAGAATAGGAAATAATGCAGGAATGCTGCAAACACCTAACGGGGAGGAAAGGCAGGGGTAAACCCTCCCCTCCAGCCATCTCCTCTCATGTGTAGGGCTCATGCACAAAGCAAAGCAGAACTTGCAAATCTAAGCTATTCTGCATTAGTCTGATCTGCTTCATTGCCTTTCCCCACTGAGAGGAAGACAGTAACGTGCATGTCATCCTCAGTGTTACCTATCAGAACTTTCAGGTAACTTTTTTCACTTAATGTGATGTTCAATCAGCAAATTCTTCTCACCCATCACTGGACCCTGCTCATGCTAAAGCATATATTTCTATTTCTGATGTTACTGACATATGACATGACACTAAATACTTTCTGAATGTGCTCTGCAAGAGACCAAATACCACAGCAGTCATGAAAACAATTTATAGTTTCATTATATCCTCTGACAAGAATACTTTGTCATTATGGACTCTTGCACAAAGCAAGAGCATCAGCACTTTCACACTTTCAAGTCAGTGCTCTTCTTTGGGACAAAAATCATTATTTGTATGTACTACTTGCTTGGAATTAACTTTGTTAATCTCAATTTCAAGTCAATGAGAAATGGAAAAGTGAGCTTGGTATACAGCCAACCTTTTCCAAAAAAGTTAAATGCTTAGTTGCAAAAAAAAGTGGGAAGGGAATGAGAAAAGCAATTCCAAGAAGGATTTGAACTCTCAAAAAGGACACTTCCACCTTGGCTTAAGTTTATTTCTGGCAATACTGAAGTTGAAATCCTGCCACAAATTTTCTGGATTATGATGCCTTGGCATCAACAAAGGCAACTGTACCTATGTACTTATGTCCTTACTGATACCTTACACAAATGTCAAATTCCCTGATAAAGCACTGAAAGGTATCAGAAGCTAAACTTTAATATTGTCAGCAAGTGAATATAGTAGCATGGTAAACTGCTTCAAACTTGATAAAATAATTCCTTCCCTTACAGTGAAATACTTGCCTCTGACAATCTCTCTTCTTGTTTTTCCAGTTTCATCCAATGTCTTCGTAATTCTAAAATATGCCTTCACTAAATTGTTTTCAAATACTAACGATCCGATAGAGTAATTTCAAATAAAAATGAGTAAAAGCAAACCTCACAAGCTCTTCAAAAAAACTCAACATCCTAAAGCCCTGAATCAAGTAGCCTGTCCTGTTCCTTTAACCACCGGGAAGAATGCAGCTGGCCTGTCCAGCTCACACCCATTCGGAGCAGAACAGCCTACACAATGTACACAATGGGAGTGGAAGGAAGCCAAACATCTCACCTTAGGGCAGCCACTGCACCAGCAGCTGCCTCTGAGCTTTGCTGGTGTATGAGAGTCGTAAGTGAACCAGAGCATGTGGATAAGATTATAAAATCCAGTACCTATCAGGCAAGAAATGCAGACCTAGCACCAAAAAAATCTTGCTCCTGCTATGAGTCACAGCCCTCCACAAAGGACACAATCGGAGCACAAAAGGCTTCACCTTTCACAGCAGCATTGGTGAGGGCAGGAAAATTCTCCACTATCTACTAGGCTGTGGATAATGAACCATAAACAGATTGTGGGGGCCGTTGTGTTCAGGGTCTAAATGATAAGGAATAATGATGTCCTCCTTGTTTAAATTATATTTTAACTTGATGAATTATATACGGATGATGTGCCATATGGACAGAAGGAGCTTGGCATCTCTCATCAATGGACTGTTTGGATTTTCACTTTAAAAATGACCACGTAGAAGACTTTTTGAAGCCATTTTTGCCTTTTGCACATATTGACTGTCCCAAATGAATGCGGCAGTAGTATAATAATTTTTTTTCCACAGGATTATGGTACAAAACCCAATAAAGCCATGGCATTTCTGTGGAATTTGGTTATTTAACAGAGCTATGTTTGCAGTTCCTCTTACCACTTCTGAAGGAAAAACAAATTTTACAAAGAGAGATCTCAAAGAGGTTATTCATGATATATGTTTCTGAATGTTAAAAAACAATGTAGCAATAACTGCCATAAACTGACCTAACAACTATACACCAGAAATGGATTCTACTCTAGAAAGCAACTGAGTCCCATCAACAATTTCCTTTATATGGACAACTAAGTGCAACAAAATTGGTATGCTGTCAAAAGGAACATGGGAGTGTGACAGTCTTCTTGTAGCAATGTAAGCAATAAGGCAAATTTTTTCAAATAGTCTGAAAAAGTATTCAGCAGATGCTTCTGGCATTCATTCATATAAAGATTTCTTCGTCTGCAGCTGAAGGAAAGTCTACAACTCATGTGCTGTTTATCAGTGAGACAAACTAGTGAATTTTGTTATGCACTACAGTTACTATGAAATAGTCTTTTATTTCTTTTTAACTAATGTTAAAAAATAAACTATGAATTTAAAAAGCAAAGTTAAACAAGAACCAGCTGCTACTCTTTCAGTCTAAAAGCTACAATGTACAACTGTTCATATCTGTCTAGTGACTTTTATCTACCAATTTGCTGTTATCTGCAATAAAGCAAATTATAATTGCTACAAGGAAGATCATAATAATTAAAGGAATATATATGATATCCTACATTACTGCCTGAACTGCTTTACAGCCAGATGACTAGTTTAGTGAAATTGAGTAAAAAGAGACTGACATTACAGGAGAGTGTAACTGCTCCAAGGTGACCCTCTACATCGAACACTTACTATTTGTCCATTGCTATTTTTAGTGACAAATCTGAGTAGATCTCATTAACAACGCTGCAGACATGGTCTAATAATCTGATGAGGCTAGGACACTGTCAAGGTTTTAGACTTTCTTTTTTAAACCAACAAACACACTGAATTCCTATCAGAGGTTTGGTTTTGTTTTTTTTTAAATCTGTGAAAACTACTGGCCTATACTTGGGTATTTAATGGCAATTAATGTCAAGGAAAATATCTAATTTTCTGAGAGTAAAAGTAGAGATACTACCTCCAAACTGTGTTTTGGAATCACTGTGGATCATATTCTGTGTTCTCTTGACACTCCAGGGCCTTGTGTCCTTCTAAATGATGACGGGCTTCCACACTGGGCCTTGAAACCTATCACACACCATGCTATCTGAAAAATTTCAAACTCTACTCACTATCTTTTGGACAAGAGATCCAACTGCTACCGAACTGTCTGAAGTTTTATAAAATTTCTCCTCACTGTACTCTTGGCGGCAATTCTGTTGTGGAAACCGAAAAGCCTCAAAATGCCTTGCAAACTCATTATTTGAGATGTTTGTTGACTGTGTTTCAGTAATATTCCTCCCCTTGACTTCAGATTAAACTGTTCAACTTATCTGAAAGAGTCAAGCACTGAAACCCAGAGAAATATACAATTGCTGGCCATTTGCCTGCCATCTTACATCCTCATCTCTGATAAAACCTGAGAAAATGCAGTGACCTTGGTTTTATCAACTCTGCTTTTCCTGCTGCCCAGCTCTTGCTTCACTAGCTGCCTCCCAGCTGCTGAAACACAAAGCAGGCTGGCATCACTCACTGATGATACAAGTGATACCATAATTTATTAGCTAAAATTAAACAACTTTGTGATATGGCCCAGCCCTTGAAAGTTTTGTATGCTGCACACTGGATTGCACTATTAATTTCTTTGTATCTGTTCCACCTTGTTCCACAACACACCTGCGGGTATCTTAGTCCAACCTGAAACAGGGAAACATGAAAAGCCAACACTTGTTTTGTTGCCCAAAAGCCCAGCATGTAGGTCCTCACAGCCCCTCTCCCACAGCTCGAGAATCTTGGAGTGCAGTAAGTCACAGTGCCAGTTCTTTCAGCACTTCCATGTCCTTTTCCAAATGTAATGGCTGTTTCTTTTGTGTCAAACAAGTGGTTACTGACCAGGTCTTCATCCTACAACTTTACAGCAGCCTTTAAATACCCTTTTAAATACATCATTCAATGATGTAAATATTAGGTGAAAACCCAGAATCCAAGCAAAATATTACCTGGTAACCTCACAGAGTACTTCTCCTTTTATATATATTCATCCAACACCAATAGATGAACTCAGCTAAAGAACAGGTAAAATTTATGTGGATTCTTGCTCTTGAAGCATGTTCTTTTGCATCCAGTTTGTGAAATGCTCAGTGGAAATAATGACTCTTTCTGTTCCTTTAGTATTTGCTAAGTTGGCTTTGTCCCAGTATTCCTTCCCACGTCATCCTATTCAGAGTTAGTTTAAACACTGCTCAAGGTACATGTGGTGCAAAGATTTTTCAGAGTACCAGGTGCACACTAGGCCTGAAATGCGTGTGGCTGTAGAGTAAGTGGAAAAATACACAGATGCGGAGGAAGAAGAACAACCAAGAAGTTAGTGGTGAGCATAGTAAAAGCAGAGAAGGATATGTGAAAGGGTACAGAGCAAAAGGCACTGAAATTGAACAGAAGTCAAATGGAAAAGGAAGAGTAAATATAGAAAAAGATTGGAACAGACCAAAACAAAGGGCATTCTTTTTATCTAATGAAAAATGAAAATACAAGCTACAAAAATATGCTGTGTGTACAGGTGTTTGTGCAAGGACATATAAGTACCAAAACCACATCCAACCACTTCTTTAGCACCTGTGATACCAGACTTTTAAAAACTACAGTTGCTTTGACAAGTATTCCAATTACTTGGAATTATTCAAACTTGGAGGACTGGGCTTGTGTAAATGAAAAAGAATGCAACCACAGAACTGAAACCACCAGTTCCTGGCCTTTCACACCAAGATTTTTAACCTCATCTTACGTTTTAGTTGTCCAGCATCAGCAATGGAAGAGTGTTTCTATAGAGCTACCATGTCTTTTCTTGCCTGTGTTATCTTGTATTTTGAAAGCATCTCAATATGTTTATGAAATTCACAGGGAAAAAGACTTAAAATTACTTAGCAGATGCTGAAAATAAGAGGCCTTGAGAAGCTCTGCACTGCTCAGGGATACAGTAAACTCAAAAAACTCATTCCAAGTTATTTCAGAAGTTTGAGCCACTTTCTCACAGACCCATCAGGATATTGGAGTTAATGGGTAAATTGCATGGAGTGAATCACAGAAAAAGGAAGAGGGAGGCAAAAGAGGGAAGCCTATATCCTGACAGCACACACTACAGACTTCAGGCAGAAAAACAGGCTGTAAGCCTGCTGTGGAAACAGAGAGAGAGAGGGTGGCAAAATGGAATATAAATCACCAGGCCCCTAATTGTTCACACACAAAAAAAAGAAATTATACTTATGGTTAAGTATCTGCAAGAATGTAGCTTAGCACAGTCATTAAACTTTGCTACAATAAAGAAGTCCCTAAACTAAGTGTTCAGTTTCAGAATTCAGTTTTTAGGTAAAACCATAGAAGAAGTAAAAAAAGTTCCAAAGCAATTCTAAATGACTTTTTAAAGCAAAGAATAGCAACATTTGCTCTGAACACACTTCATGACTTGTCTCTTACCTCTTACCTTTCACTGCCATGTGAAACCCCCACCACCCCTAAATAAAACTCCATTTGAGAAATGAGACATTGGATGCAACACTGCACAATCAGGACAATGCTAAAAGTGCACCTTTCACTTTCTTCTGAATCATTTCTCGTGTTTGCAAGTACTGTGTGCATAACCAGACTCCAGTTTGGGATGCAGTGTACTAGCACAGATCTGGGCCTACACAAATTCCCACTGAAGTGACCAGGACAGGTGACAGGTTCAAGACCCTAAACTCAAACATCTTTTTCATTGGTCAGGGCCTTAAGCCTTATGTTCACACACAAGGAAGACAAAGACCTCCTGAAAATAGATGAATTCACCTGTGTGCATCAAACTCTAGGACAGCAGGCTCAGGTTTATCTAGGCTTATGCTGTTTGCACAAAAGTTTTGTTTGCTAGCTGTAAACACAAAAATACTAGTTTTATAGTAATGCAAAGCTCATGAAATGCAACATGCAATAAAAAAATCAGCATGCCAACCTACTTCATGAGTTTGTCTACCAAACAGACTTGACTTCGATGATACTCCTTTAAGTTATACTGACCTTAAACAGATTTGAGCTTGGTAACTTACCCTACATGAAAATATGTACGTGCAAACACTGCGTATCTTTTAACGGGGATGCAGTTGACAATGAAGTTCCTATTATTTGTAATTTGAAAATCCTCCACCTGTTGAAGCTCAAGGCCAGGGTGCTATCACTTTGTCCCATTACACACAGGTCACCGCAGGTCTCAGAATCCTTCCATATGTGATTCACACAAACACACCGCCCAGGGCCAGGGGGCAGCTCGGCCACCCAGCTGTTCTGGGCTGTGCTGGGCTGTTCTGTGCTGTGTGTTCTGGGTGTGCTGAGCTGTGCTGTACTGTCCTGTGTGTTCTGGGTGGCTGAGCTGTGCTGGGCTGTGGTGTGTGTTCTGGGTGTGCTGGGCTGCCTGTTCTGGGTGCGCTGGGCTGTGTGTTCTGGGTGTGCTGGGCTGTGCTGTGTGTTCTGGGTGTGCTGGGCTG
>VWZF01002340.1:74413-120668 GCA_013396755.1 Sclerurus mexicanus | reverse complement strand
GCCCCTATACGTGTAACAACACCCTTGCAAGCTACGTGCGTGCTTATGTTGCGTGTGTCAGGTATGACAGCAGGAGGACAAGGACATAGAAACCCATCTTCTCACAACATGGTAGCGCAACGCCGCTCGCTGTGGGCGCAGACCTTCTCTGTAACTGCGCAGAGGCCTAAATCATGAGGTGAGCCAGGACTTGGTCAGGCTGCTGTCACCCCCCGAGCAGCGAAAGGCCGGCAGCCCCACCCCTGCAGCACAAACAGCACGAGACAACACGGTAAAATGTGCATGCCTCGTTCCTTACCACAATATACCCACTGTTAAGGTTTGTTTGTGCTTTGGCGTCCAGGCACGGTGCCCTTCTGTTCTCTAAAACGGCTTAGAGAGCCTCCTTTGACAACTTCCCATCCCTCTGAGCGGGCGATGCCGTGGTCTCACACTGACCACATTTCTGTTCCAGGTGCTTAATTGACGGCTTATATGGGCAGAAACACAGGCCACATTTAAACTCAGCAGGAGGTCTCTTTGGATGGAAGATTGTCAAGTGTAATAAATGCCTGTGGTTATCTCCATATTACAAAAAAAATAAAAATCCAGGAGAGCAGCTGGCTTTCATATGGAACTTTAGCTTGGTAATTAGAAAGTTTATGCATTTTACCTGAAAATTATAAATCAAACATAGACCTTTTCTCCAATTTGTATTCCATTTTCTCCTGTATTAGCTGTTCCTCATCTCTAGGCATTCTGTAACTTTAATGCTCTAGAGGGTACATCTGTCTTTCCTCTTTGTTCATATTTTTCTGTGGTGTAAGTTGTCACATGTGTGATATATCACAATCCTGGATGTCCTCGCAGGCTTCTCAGAAAACCATTTCTGAAAACAGCATCTTGTTTGCACAGGCAAATAGAAAATAATGAAAATTAAATTAACAAGAACTATAATTTAAACCTCTGATTAAAAGAATTGTTAATGCTAATAAAAACTCATTAGTTTTCTTAGTGTTGTTAATAGTTAAAGCTATACAACTGCTAGTCTAGATGAACCAAGCAGAATCTTTTTCCCAGTTCTTCTGGGAAAGAATGCTTCTCATTTGCATAATTTCTCTCCTTTGTTTTCTTGGTTGTGTAGCACTCTGGACTCAGAATGCTCTTGCAGAAATAGTTCCACTTGTAAGAAAGATAACCCTCCAACAGCCCTCATTTTTGAGGGATGTCACTCATTTTAATCCCAAATCTGCTCACGCTCCTCACAAGCGTAAGGTTTTAATTTTCATTGATGATAAGTATTCAAATGAGAAGTAAATATTCATGAGAGAGGTTATTAAAACAAAAGGAAATCTCAGTGTTTCCAGCACTTATGATTTTATCAAAAGGTTGATGAGAGCTGGTGTTTTTCAGAAAGCCCACGCTTTTGGATGAGAATAACCAATTTCTTTTGAAGTAAAAGGAAGATTCAGGGGAATAAATAAAAAATAAGCTGAAATGTGCCTTGAGTACACTTGATAGAATCAGAAAGGAAATAAAAGAACCCAAATATGTATTTTTAAGTAATTGCTTTTAGTGCCCAATATCAAGACTTTCAGCAGCTTCATCATCTTTCTTGATCCTCTGCCTTAGTTACTGGTGGTTCCTGAGACGCTCCTATGTAACAGCCCCAGTCTGGACCAGGTTACTCTGTCAGCCTCTAGGCAGGAATGTATTGAGATACAGTTACTGTCATAACTCAGACAAACAGGGAAAAGATGATAGAAAGGAAGTACTGTCACCCTACTTTATAGATGGGAATCTGAAGAGAGAAGTAATTGCCTTGCCCAAGAAAACTGAAGTTTCAAACAAAAACAGGGAGCGACATTGCAGGTTTCAGGAGAAGTACCAGTGCAAAACTAACAGGGTGTCTTGGTTCTTCTCCTACCTGCTGCAGTAACTGCTTTTGCACCCTCTCCTTGCCAGCATCAGAAGAACAGTATTGTCATTGAACACCTGAGACAAAAAAAATCATCTCTCAACTTTCTTCAGCTACCATCCCATTCTGTTTGTCTCTAGCTTTGTTATCTCCTTTGCTTTCTTCCTCTATACCTTCACTAGATAAACTTATCTGTTTCTAGTGTTTCATCTTCCTTCTCTGCAATTCTGCTTTGTGATCAATCTTTTCCTTGGTATCTTGAGTTCATCTGTTTTTTCACCAAACTACCCTCCATTACTCTAAGCGTTTTCTACATTTCATTAAGAAGGATTCAAAGTTTCCAAAACAAAATTTTTTTTTTGGCCTGGGCGAATTATATGTTCCAAATCAGATCCAAGCTACTGTGGCTTGTTGATACAACTACTCAGGTAAACATATGTAGGAGATTTAAACAACAGTTTTCACTTGCGGGAGATTTAATCAGCAGTTTTAAAGCACAGCTTTCAGAAATCAGTGTCTTTGTCATAGAGTAAGAAAACAGCCTGAGTTTGTATTCCTAGGTAAGCCACTGAATGGATCACTTCAAATTTTGCTCCTTATTTTTGTCAACATTTGTCCACTGCATTAACATCATCATTACAACCATGTCCAGCTCTATAGAAATATAAGAGTAAAAACACAGTGTAAATCCTTAAGATCTGGACAGTCTGCATAACTGAAATATAATGAAAATATGTAGTGCTTGTCCACTGAAGGATGATTCAGTCTGACTCTTCACGGATGTTTCAGAGTTCCATTTAATCTCTGAGTGAGGATATAACCTATCACAGATAAAACATCCATTTTAGTACTTTTGGTAATTTATATTGGCATTATTCTATTTCATGTTCCTGCTAATCTGATGATAAACACACACTCAAACCCTCATGCACACATTTTGGAGGAAGTATACTATGTTTGTTGAGGATGCCATTACTTTTACCTTTTATCTGTTCCACTATTTTCTTTCCTTTGGTTTTGCCTTTCCTTTTTTAGAGACTGCTTTTTGTCCATTTATATTGCAGCTGTGCCTTCTCAATTTTCTCAGGTTCATCGCTGGTTTCACTACCCTGTATCAGCTCTTCTACTTCACATGCATGATCTGTCAGCAGGACAATATGATCTGCAGATCAGAAGCAGTTTAGCAGTTATTCATTTATGTTGAATCCTTTTGTGGCCAGTCAAGTCTGTGAAGGACACATCTTAGGCAATCAACAAAGATCGTTAAAGTGATGATGTTTCTCTTTTCCTCTTCAACAAGTTTGGAGCTTCAATGAATTGTTTTCCTTTGTGTATTAGGTGCTGCCTGTAACATTAAAATTGGAGACAGTCTTTATTTTCTTTTTTTTTTTAAGCTATTTGATGACTATTATCTGGTGCAGTTGAATACTGGAGTTCAGATTAGAGTCTCTCTCTCTCTCTCTTATAGAGAGAGAGTGGGAAAAAAGAGAATTTAGGTGAAGAGACAGGAGCAGACTGTGATCTGCACAAACCAGCTCTGGCATGAAGGTTGATGGTGAGGTCTGGCCAAAGGAGGGGGAAAAACAAAAGCGAAGTAGAAGTCAAGAGCGGGGAGTGCAGGTAGTGGGTGGGATGCTCATAGAAAGAATTGAGGGGAAAGCTGTAAGTTCGTGGGGCAGAGGAGAGACTGCAAGTTTGTAAATGAAGTAATTTTTAAATGAGTGAACACGTATAACCAAGAGAACTCTCCTAACTCTGAGGTTTTCTGAGTGATTGAAAATCCAAAGTCAGGAGCATTCTGTTGAATAGATTTTCTAGGAGTAATATATTATGCATAACTTCCCATGCAAGTGCTTTGAATAATTTTCTTTTAAAGCATAGTTTCTCCTAAATCCTGTGTTGTTGCAGCATCTGACTCTTAGGCACTCTTCTGTCTAAAGAAATCTTCAGCTTCAGGAAATAGGGAAGTCTTCATTGGAAAACAGCAGATTGGGTTCTTCCTAGCTTGCTTGGGGCTGAAATGCTCAAAAAAGGGGTTGGATAGTAGATACAGGCATTAGAGCAGGTAACCAACCCTTAGATATTGCTAGCAAACACCAATTATACAGAACTGTTCTGTTCAGACACTCTCTTTTGTGGACATGCTTAGCTTGACACCTATCATGGTCTTCAGTGAAGTCCCCTGGAAGCACCAGACTGTGGATGAGTCTCTGGAAGATGCTGGGAACAGTTCAAATCCAACTTGGATAAGAAGGCTCTAAGTTCTCTAAAAGCATCTGTAAAATCAATCAGTTAAGTTTGGCCCTGTTGTCTTTGCTTGTGATAGTAGATAACCATGTAGGGATTATGAATAAGTTATTTTATGTGCACCAGGAGAATGTGTGGCTCTTCCCCATAACCTAAGAATAAGGACAACTCAGCAGGAACTAAAAGACAGCAGTAAAGAAAACAAGTGCAACATCTCAGAGCCTTTTTAAGGCCTTGTCATTACAGTTCAATATAGAGTTAATGTAAATGAGTTCTGTTTTCCCAGAGGCATCAAACTCCTCCTGTCAAGACAGTCTCTCAAGAGATTGGAAAGTCTCTCACTGCCCTCCTGCATCATTATTATTTTCCTTAAAATTTTCTTGCTATTGATGTAACTAAAAATCCAATATAAGATCAGAGAAAATATTTTGTCAAGTGACTCAGACAGGCACAACTGATGGATACTAAGGAAACGTGTACTGCATTTTATGTTCCTATGAGTGCACTAGAAAAATATCAAAAATAATTAATTTTACTAAAAAATCCAGGTGGGGAACTCAGACTACTTTCTGCTACTATGAAATTGAAGAGTGACCTAGTACTGCCATCAAGTCTGACATGAGTGGTTTTTTCAGACTTGTAAGTTCATTTTTCATCTGGTGGGGTGTGTCATATCCCTGAAAACTGTCAGACCATTGCAGAGACATTTATTGCTGTGATGATAGCAGACTCTTCAGCACAGACTATCACTTTACATATGTGGTCAATACTCATCAGACTGTACTCAAAGAATGAGGAGGGGAAGAGAAAGTACAGCCAGCTTGATCCTATGCTTTCTAGTCAATTTAGAGAGAATAAAGGAAATCCACTGATGAAGTGCAAAAGAAGGAAATTGAAACAGAACTTGTTGGGAATATCACAGCAAAATTATATTCTATTTGAAAATGTCTGTCTGGAAAAAAAACACACCAGCTTTGGTGTGCAGTTTCTCTGGGTTCATGAGGAAATTTCTCATCAAACCCTGAATACATGCTTTAGAATGGGCACTGACACCATACAGAGGCACTGAGATGAAGTTTGCCTATTTTGTGTTCAAATTATGCAGACATTTGGGACTTCAACCTCAGCCTTTTCTAAACAAAGTTTTGGAGATAAAAGAATGCTCACCTAGAAACTTCTCAAGTTAGTAAAAGCAGCTGGGTCAAGGAGCTGAAGCTTTACTTCTACATTCCAGGTGAGACCATAACAGAAAGGGTATAACCTCCCTCTCTTCACATAATGCTGAGTTATAAAAGTACAAGTTTAACAAAAGAAATTAAGGGTTCTGTTTCTATGCTTTGGATTTGAATCAAATGGAAAGAATCTGAACCCTGTAATTTTCACAGGAGCCACTGGAGTAGATGCTGTTCTAGAATGCCTGTCTTTTCTTTCTCTGCTGCTTTCTTGTATTGGAGACAATACCTGCTTCTTTTCCTGTGTGATGTCTAATTGTTCAATGTTACATAACTTGGTCTTATACCTAGTACTACCAGGGTGCTTAGGGGCACTTTGCAAATGTTTTCTTCCCCTTAAAGTACTCTGGAGAAGATGTAGATACTACAGAATCACCGAATCACAGAATATTCTGAGTTGGAAGAAATGCACAAGGATCATCGAGTCCAACTCTAAGTGACTGGTCTGTGCAGGGATTGAACCCACAACTTTGACATTATTAGCACCATTAGCATTTTAAGGTTATTTCACAATTTCATTTGACTTATACATATAACTGATAGGATTATGATCTTATTAAGTTAGAATTCCAGGGAAAGTAGATTTATACCTTTAATTTATTTATTGCTGCTTGTTTTACTTTTGCATTTCATACTTTTAAATTTTATTTTTGTTTCATTACTGTTTACTTTTAAAATAAACTCCTTTCACTAAGAAAAGTTTGTTTTTTCTTCATGCCTGTTGATCACTCAATCAATTTAAAATATAATCTCCTGGTCCTAGTGAGAGGTCATATGTGGATGGTATGTTTATTTATTTGCTCTGGTAAACGGAGGCACCAAACCTTCAGTACGAAGGAAGCAGAGCTCCATAAAACTAGATCAGATAAGGGCTGAGGGCTCTGACTCAGCAGTGGGCAGAAATCATAGGCTGCAGTGTGTACTCTCACTGGCCCGTGCCTTGTCCTCCAGAGGCTGCTTGTAGGGACAGATAAAAATGGCAAAACAGCTTCTGAATCACAGTTTCAAGCCAAGTGTACTGAAATGAGTGAAAATGGATTTCAATGAATTTGCATATGCCATGTGTACCTATGGTACTTTTTTTAGCCATCCATTTTACATCTACTTTCTTTTTCAAGTTAGATTCCTGAAATCCGCCAGCAGAGCACAAGGGGTAGTTTTGAGGGTGTGCACTAGCAATTTGGTGTGGTTATCTGCATCCAAAGATAAGGAGCCGAAGACACTCAGATCTCAGCTGAATAGGTGAGACTCTAGATGTTTTTGACAGAACTATTTCCTCCATGAAGGGTTATCGCCATCATGGACTCAAAGGTTTATATCATGATTCTTATTAAGTAGAAACATATTTTCTTTACAGAAATACATGCATTTAAAAGCTGGAATAAGTAAAATTAACCGGTGCTTTCATCACTGGAGGTGGTGTCCGAAAGAGTCACTCTCTTTACGCAACTTTAGTTCTAGAAGATGAGTCCCACAGTGGAACTTTGAATGTTACGAAGAGCCTAATTCCCATCAAGACTTTAATATGTCTGGCCTTTCTGCTTCAAAAGAAGCAATAACACTGTCATCGAACAGAGTATACTGAGTAATGTGGTGTCTTGTTTTTCCATGTTTGAGCCAATTCATGTACACAGAGAATGAGACTCTGGTGGAACATTGCTAGTTTTTGGGACCCTCCCATAAGCTTGCTGTGCTCAGTCATATTTGTGTTCAGTTCTAGACTGTTTCTCAGTCTGTTCCTAAAATGAAGAGAAAAAAGTCCACATAGTAAGAACAAAGAAGTCAAATCCTGATTATTAAGGCACTTCTTTGCTGATGGAGAGTGCACTCTCCAGTCTCCAACTCCACACTTTGCATGAGTTTCACTAACAGCACAATGTCATTTTTTTCAACTTTAGTGGTTGGCCAGATTCTGACACACCAGGAAAATGTATTGGTTTCAATTTAGTATTTAACAAGGTGCACAGATGGTGTTAAAAAGCAGGGAGAAGTGGTTAATCACCTGTGAATTTTAGGCATTTTTCTGCTGCCCATAGAGGACTTCAGAAGTACATTTACTGCATGGGGTTTTCCATAATGATTTGCATTTTCATGGTTGTTTTCAATCAATCACCCCAGAGAGGCTTGCAAATCTCTTAATTCCAAAGCTTTGAAGACCTATCCATGTCCACATTCCTAGCGCAACAAATTATTTGGGACCTGAATCATGTGATATTCAGTATTCAGGCATATCTGTACCTCATTGCACCCTGAATTGTTTCATTTTACTGACACCATCTGTTTCTTGTGTCTCAACCAATTTGTATTCCATTTCAAGAGTTGTCCCCTATGCTCAGCTTTCTGACCTTGTAAATCGATCTCCTGTACAGTCTGTAACAAATACTTTCCTGAAATATGGATGAATTATATCAACTATTTCATATTTATCAATTCAGCAATGCCTTGAATTGACCTTAGTACATTTGTCATACATGATCTTCTTTAGTAGAATCAGGCAGCTTTCTCTTTACTAAATCACATTTCTAACTGAATTGTAGTCTCCCTTATAAATGTTTCCATTATCTTGCTCACTACCACAGTCAGTCTTACAAGTCTCTATTTCACTGGGTCTTCCCAGTGTCTTTTTGACAGCTACTGAAGACACTCAACAATGAAGTGCATTTCATTCAAGGTAAATATTAAGTGCTCCTTAAAAGAAAAAGAAAAAAATTAAAACCTAGTAAGGTATACTTCTAGTGTTCAGTAGTAGTTTTAGAGAATCAATTAAATGAATGGAGAATAAAGGAGGATTTCTTTATTGCTGGCAGTTAGTGTCAGTGTTGGCTCATGACACAGACATTCTCGGTATGGCCAAACAGTTTTACTGTATAGAATTTTATATAGCTACAGCTAAAATTCAATGAACTGATTCAGAAGGTTCAGGATAAACTATAACAATAAGTTAAACCCTTAAATCGATTTGGTATTTTAAAAGGATAGGGAGCAGCAAGATGTCATCTTCCTTCACAGATCTAACTTTAACTGGAACTGTAAATCCAAAGCAGAGTATTGGTGGATAAGGGTATATAATGTGTGATTTAAGACCCGTCCTGGAAATCAGTCGAGGATTTGAGTACACCAACTCTAAAACATTATCGGAGCATTATAAGAGTCCATCCAGGAAGTTAGGAGGATTTTTTTTTTTTTGAAGAATAAAGATAAATTTCATATCTTAAAGAGGCTATTTTTGAAGAGTGCCAGGAAAGATGAGAAAAGAAAATGACTGTGAAAGAAGAAGCAGAGTAGCAGAGGCGTAGATAACCACTCATCCTACTATCCTCTCAAGATGCGAGCTGAGGATGATTTCTATCAATGACTTCCAAATATAACACTATTCAGCTTTCATTATGTTGTCAATCTAATTTGAATGTAAGTTATTCCCAGCACATGGCTGTTTTGCCTTTGTGTTTGTCTGTAAAGCGCTGTGCACCCCACACCAGGAAAAAAGAGAATTCTCGGATTAGAGGAGATAACGTCCTCACTGAAAGTCCTGTGTACAAATGCTTGTTTTCTAATCACCTTTGTGAAACCTGCCCCTGCTACACAACACAGAGAAATTCTTCTTCAAAGTAAGATGAAATGTAGCTTATTTTATACTAACCCTGGAACAGCCTCTCCACTTACGAGGAATGGGAGAAACTCCTGCCAACTTACATTAGTTTCTGGGGAAAAAAGCACCTGAGTCCCAAGATTTGGCTTTGGTGATGACCTGAGGTTCACAGAGCTCTCAGTATTGAGCAAAATCCATGTCTGAGATGAAATCCTGAATTTTCACTGAAGTGAAATAGAGTTTTTTCATTGACCTTAGAAAGGCCAAGGTTTCAATCCTTCCTTTTGAGACAGGAGTTATTAAAGATTTTGCATGCTGTGGCATGGTTACATCAGAATTGAGTGCTATAAAGATAGCCCAGAAGTAATATGGAAAATATTATCCCTAGGGCTTCAAGATCTAAGGGAGTTGCTGTGATCCAAAAAAGGAGCTTGTTATGTGCTGGCAAATCCACCTTCCTTCTCTTAACTCTAAATAAAAGCATAAAAGTTTAACTGAAGGACAATTAGAACCTGAGAACATACTCTTCATTAGCTCACTGAGTAATTTTCTAGCTTTCACCTTCCCTTTCCCTCCCCCTTTACAATGGATCTACTCTAAATTTTCTGATTTTTGTTCTTACATTTTATCTTTTTCCTCCTCTTTATGTTTTATTTTTCTTTCTGCCCTTTGGCTCTAGGTGGGCCTTTTTTCTATCTGGCTTTATTTTCTCTGCCTTCTTTTGAGCAGGGCCGGACTGAAGGACTAGTTCACAACTATAAAAACCCAGACTGAAGAGGCTTTCCTCTCCTGAATCCCCAGATCTGTCACTGGGCCATCCATGGCTCCAATCTCATTCTCAAATCAGGCCAGTGAGGACTGTTGTCTCTGCTCTAGGTCTGGCAGTTATTTTTGGCCACAGGCTACATTTGCAGTTGGATCAGAAGCCACTGCAGAGCACTTGTGAGGAGCTACAGCACATCTGAGATGAACCAAGGGTAAAGTCAGACCACAAGAGTAACTACCAGCAGCAGACTGAGCCACTCAGACCAGGGTGTAAGCAGAGGTTGTGTGTGACAAAAATAGGTCTGTCAGGGTGTCATTGCCTTTCCAGGAGTGATACACAAGAGCTGGGAAGAGCAGATCAGTCCATGGCTCTCACAGAGAATTCACTCCACTTCCTGTGAGTGTGGGTTGGGTATGTGAGGCAGGACTTTGAAAAATGCCAGCTAATGCCAGCACAAGAGCTGACCAAACAAGATGAACACCAACCTTATAAAGCCAGGGATGTAAAAGGTATAGGCTTGAACTACGGCAAGTAAATTGAACATCCAACAGAGAATATAATGAGTTCAGTTTAATGTATGAAGACAATACTGGTTCTATCTCAATAGACAAAAGTAAAGAAAATGAAAATGGAACAAAAAAGGAGGCCGTTACTGGGGAAAAAGCCAAAGGATGGTTCTTACCTTCATACACCAGGATGAATTACTGGTGGTGTGTTATATGCTGGTTCTGGGAGCTGGGCTACCCTCTGTTCACAGTGGCAAGAGGTGTGTTCAAGCACGTGATGCAAAGCAGGGCAAGTCCAAGCACATGGAGCAGGTCAGGCAGTGAGAATGCAGAAAGACTCAGTGGGGAATGCTTCCTCACCAAGCAGCGAATGGGCGAAAGGACAAGCACAATAGAAAGGAAGAGGGCAAGTGATGGTGCATTTAATCCTTCAAAAACACTAAAAGGCAGCCAATCAGAGGCAGACAGGTAGAAGAACCAGCTCCTGAACAACTTACAAAGGGCACAGGAGCAAACTAAACTGTGCTGAAAGTGTGTTCCCACAGCAGAGTCAAAGCACAAGGGCCAGCAAGCAAGTCTGAGTGCAGGCACTAAACACCTCCCAAGCAACAGGAGAAAGCAGTAAGGGAGAGGAGAGGCAGATTCTTGGGAGAGCAATGGAGACCAAGCTGCTCAGCCCATGTGGAAGGGTCCTGGCATGGAGGAGCAAGCTGCACACTGTGCAAACTACACATGAATTCAGGGATTTTACCTGGTCTATGTGTGAGTGAGAAATGTCAGGATTTTGTGATTTTTCAGGGGTCTGACTCACAATTTTTGGGCTCCAGGTGAACAGCAGTAGTATTGGCAGTTCCATCAAACATCTCCCACTCAAAGATCCATTCTACATATACCATACTTTTACTGAATTTTACAATAACTAAGCATATTAGCAAATGGTACTGGAAAAAGTAATTTATGAGAAAAGGAAGGAGAAGCTTTGTGAAGTTGGGCAGTCCACAGGATTGCATTTATTCTATGGCTTATCTACATAAGAGGCAAAGAGCTGTCCCATGCAGGCTGCACATGAGATGTTCTTCCACAGCCATCTTGTCATCAGGGCTGTGTTGGTGTGACCTGGACAGTGTCAGCGTACCACAGTGTACCACACCAGCAAGAGGCAATGTGGGACCGAACCCCGCTATTGCATCGTCTGTTGGGTTCATGTCTGCCAGTATGGATAACACTTTTTATTAAGGGAAGGATTTCAATCAGCTCACAAGTTTTACACTGACATAATAGGATGAAAGAAGTTAGCAACCAGTGGGAACAAAAACACTGCCACAAAAAAATAAATAGAAATTAGGTGTTCTAGTAGAGTATTGGGACACTTCAAGCCTCAGGGGTTATTTATGTAAATGAATCTTGTGCTTATTCTGTAAGGGAACACAAATCAATAGCACAGGAAGAAATAAGAACCAACAGTCTTAAAACCCCAGATGAAATCAAACCACACAAATCAGATCCCATTATAGATTTCAGGACCATGCTCTTGATCAGAGAGAATTTTGCTTCCATAAATAAAGTTGTTAAAGGTGACCCCACATTAGGGTGAGAGTTTTGGACTTCCAGAATGTCTGAGGTGTTTGGAGCATGGTTTTTCTTTTGGACTGTGCCCAAAAGGTCTGTCAATATGGTTTGTTTGGACAGCATGTGAAGGTTTGATTGATCCCAGAGCTCTGTTGGCATAAAGATTTACTGAAGTGCACTTAGGAAAACATAGTTGACTGTCCAGTGACTGTCTAGTCCATAAGGAATAGATTCCCCACAAAAACTAGCAGCACGTCAGCTTAGCTATGACTCTAAGCAAAAGTTGAACTATAAGAAGGAATATTTCCCATAATTCTATTCCTGAATATGTGTGAGGCTCCTAATACTGAAAAAATACCAAAATTTAGACTAGTACAGAAATAAAAAATAATTTTTTTAGAAGTTTCAATGATATGAAAGATGATCACAATAAAGAGAAATCAGTCTTGGTATCAACACTACTGGCAATCCAATTATCTGGAATTTACCTGCTGCCCTATCATCTGTTCATCAGTGTCACAATATTGAAGGGTTTTCTGCCTCCTTGTCTCTGAATGATGAGTTTCCACTAGCTTACATTTTCAAAAAAGAAAGTTTTTTCCTTGGTCACTTGAACCCGGGCTTTGGAGATCTAAATTACCTGAGACAAATCTAAATTACCTAACTCTCTTGTAATGAGAATGGGTTACAATGTTTAGTCTGAATCAGAATGGCTTTCAGTCTATGAAAGGCATGCTTTGAATCTCACAAGGGATGCGTAGTTCCACAGCAGAGAAATGCAGATTCAGCCCCTATCTGCACTAGCCATATTGGTACCCAGGTACCTCACCTTGTTTATCTGTGTTTAGAGATCTTTGTTCAGCAAGAGAGCCTCACTTCAGTTTTTCCACAGCTTGTTATGTTGTTTATGATCTCACTCAGGCCACTGTTGAAAGTGCTTTTTTCCTTTTCCCAGTATGAAGTTACAACATGCTGTTACTGTTTACAGCAAATAGGCTGGCATGACTGTGCGAGCTAAGGAGGAACACGCATGCAGTGTTATATTTGCTGTAATATTTTCACAGAAACTTGAATATACACAATTTTTAAATAGTTTTGGTATCAAAATAGGTCATTTTGTAAAGGAAAAGAAAAAAACCTCAAAATGAATTTGTGGAAAATATTGTGATGTAAGTAGTTGGAAAATGTGACCTGCTGCTAATAACCTCTTAAGAACTGGCCTAATTTTAGTGACTTTTTAGACAAACAGAATACTACCTAGTCTATTTGGAAGCAGTATATACTTTCCAGAAATAACAAAAAAAAAAAGCTCCAAACTAGTGCAAGTGGAAGGCCTGAAAATAAAATTTTTAACAAATTGCTTCCAATTTCAGTTGTATCTGTACAACTCAGTCTGTGAGATGCTGTGCAAAAATGTGGTCCAGCCTCTAGTGACCAGCCATACTCATGATCCAGAGCAGGAGACTGCTCTCTGAAATGATGAAACTGCATGTGGATATTTGAAGCCTATATCATGTTTTTGTCCTGCCTTTAGACCTCCAGCATATATGTGAATTAAAACATGTTGCTCCCTCTTGGTAATATAAAATCTTCTAAATTTGTGTGTCAAAAGCACTTTTGTGTCTATCATAAAATCATAAAATAATTGAAGCTAAAGGGGACTCTGGAGGTCATTTGATCCAATATCTTGCTCAAAGCATGTCAAATGTCAAAGTTAGGTCAGGTTACCAAGGCTTTGTGAAGTCTAGTTCTGAGTGTCTTCAGGGATGGAGATCCCACAACCTCCTTGGGCAACACAGTGCAGTGTTTCCCCACACTGAAAAGATTTATTTTCTATCTGATGATAGGAGAAAATGATGACCCATTGTGGTCCCTTTAACCTCACCCATTCTGTGATTCTATCTAACAGGAATGTCCATTACAGCAACTTGTGTCTGTTGCCTCGTTCTGTTATTCTGCAATATTAAACAGGAGAAAAATTGTTCTCTATTCCATCTAACTCTACACAGACCTACCCATATTTTAAGGCAGTGAGAATAAAGATGTTTTCTGGCTATTACAGTTTCTTTTTGCAGGCTGCCCTAAATTAAATTATGCAGTCAATTCTCCATTATCAAAAGTAATGGCTGAATTCAATGGGTTTTATTGATGCATCACATTGGTGTTCAGATAGAGGATTTCCTATGCCTAGAAGCTTTATGCCTCCTCCTTTACAAGGATTAACAGATCTTCATTTCTGTGGTAGAACTACTCTAGATTTTTCATGTTTATGAGAAATGCGAGGAATCAGTGATAGTCACTCTCTTTTACTTTGTCCTTAAAACATATGTGGCCAATCTGTAACCACTGAAGTAGCTAGTTAACAGTTATAAATGCATTTATATTATTGAACATATATAGAGAGTGTGTGGAAGGGGGATTACTGTATACCCTTCGCCTAGACTGACCTGTTTAATTTTTGTTTAACTGAATTACAAAGAGAGTCTGAATTATGATTTTTTTCTTTAAAAATTAAGAATTCACTTAATAATAATAATCATTATTTTTATACCCATAGGTAAATAATAAATTAGATCACTACATTGTTAATACATGCGGATGATGAGGAAATATCATTTTCAAAGCTTAAGACTGGGAACTGAGGTAGAGTGAGACTAATGCTAAAACCCACACTTAGTGTTTTGCTTTGAATCTTGGCCTTGAAAACCTCATGGCATGGTTTGCGGATGGCCACCACAATTTCTCATCTCTTCTGAGGTGCCTGCTTCTACCTGTTAGCTGTGCAAGGGGTCAGGGCAGCCCCCAGGCTGTTTGGCTGGATGCCCAAGGGGAATAATGGCATCCCTCTGACATTCCCATTACTTTAGCCCTAAGTAATCATGGACCTATGCATGGGGGAAGAGAAGAAAATGCAACTTAGGTCTTCAGCATCCTATCCTGAGGCCTAATCATATGCCATAGTTGAAGAGCTCTAAGAAACCCTCTTAGCACTGTATCAGTGGTAGCACTAGTTGAAATCTATCCTAATTGCTTTGCATGGTGGATCCCTATCCCCACGAGTGGTCTGAACTCTTTCCTTCTATCCACCATGGCATATGAGCCAGGGGAGGATGTAATCTCCTTATTGCACCACTCTATAAAGAGGATTTGGGCCCTTGGTCTCAAGGTGTCTGAACATGTTAGCACTGCAGTGTGCTCCTGGCCAGGGTGATGTTTAAGGGAACATCTAGACAGCTGACATTTTTATGCTATGTGACCTCAGTCAGTAATGTCTGAACCAGAGCTCAGCTGAGACCGTCATATTTCATGTAAAGCCTTCTCTTTATAAAAATCAAGATTCTTTTCAGACACTGCTCTGGAAGTCTTCCCCAACTGCAGTGTGTATAAAAATCCCAGATCCACATACAAGAAAAGGGACTATGATTACTAGTGACTTTAACAAGGCTGGGAAAACAGCAATACTGCCACTCTCTGTCTTTAAATCAGTTTCTTTCTTCTTTAGCACCACTGGCACCACCTGGGTCCCTGTAGCAAGTACATGACTAACCAGTGGTACCACTGATACAGTGCACATTTCAAAGTATTACACGAGGTGTGACTCGGCCTTGCTTTTCTTCTCCTCTTTGTTCCACTGTGCACTGCTGCTGTAACTTCTTCAGCAGCTGAGGGAGCAAACCCAGAGCTGCTGCAATGCAGGGAGATGGGCAAGAGTCGGGAAACCTTGGAGTGAGGCATCCTGTTAACTAGAAGGAAGGGCATGGTATAGGTACCCTAACATGGATCACAGCAGAGGTGGCTTGAGCATCATGAGACCCCAAAGGGGAGGATGTTCATGGCTCAAGCATGCAAAAACATTACAAGTCACAGGTTCCTTGAGGGCTTGGACTTGTCAGCACTGCATAAGCCTACCATTAGTTCCATTAACCCTGCGTTTCACTCTTGTGCTAGGGCTCTTCTATGCTTCCCTTTCCTGTTTGCAGAGGCTTGTTTAATTTTTTTAACAACTCTGAATGAAGATAAGGCCCGTGTGTGTAATAACAGACTAAAATTAAACTTCAAACAATTTATCTGTTAGGGTTTAGGAAAATCTTATCTGGGGAGGAATTAATCCTTGCTGCTTGTTTTGGGGCTTTAGCAGGCCACCAGGGACTTGAAAGAGAACAGTTTTTCAGTCTGGCATATACACAGCAACTGGAACAATGTGCATAATTCCATGGGTGTGATAAAAAATAAAATAAAAAAAAAAAAGACGAAAAAATCTCTAAAAGACACATAAACATCTGAAATGTAGCATGAACGGACTGCAAACCAAATGCAGCTGCTGTAGATCATCAGCTGTCACTGTCAAAGCCCTAGTCTCCTTGTGACTGATGTCCCTGCTTTCTTCGTCACTGCGTATCAGGACGATGCTGTAAGATGGCTCTTATGCCCTAGTGCTCCATGCTGCATGGTTTGGAAACTAGCCATTGCACCCGTCCAGTGAGGTGAGGTTGCTCCAAGAAGTTGATGTTGTTCAATCCAGCCTATTAATCAAATGAAGAGAGAGGGGGTGAGAAGTGCCTGAGAGGATTACTTTGCTGAAAAACACTCACGTGGCTCAGACTGCTGTTGGAATGGGACTAGAAGTGGGGCTGACAGAGGCTGGGCAGAATCAGCCCCATTTGAATGCTACCATCCCATGAAGATTTGAGGGATGTAGTCCCAGGAACAATTTCAGACTAACACTTTAGTTCTGCTTCACTCACCTGCAAGTAATACCTGTGACAGACAATAAAGACAAAGACAGGAAGATCTCTTGAAACAACTTGTTACCCTCATACCACAGAGATACCTCTAATTTCTTTCAACAAGAGTTTCCTGGTGAAGGTCTTTCATCTTTTTCTCTTCCATCCATTTTTTCTTTCTTTCATCTTAGCTGTCCACACCAGCTGTAGGGTGAAAGAGCTATAGGAGGAGGGAACAAGAGAGAAAAGGAGCTTTAACAGCCAGGAGAAGATAAATGTAAAGTCTTTGAAAGCATAAACTAGACCAATAGTCAGGAAAATCACAGGAGAAAATGTCCAGTGTTTACTGTTCTGTGGTTTTCCTAAGCATATTATTCTTGCAGTTCTGGGGGCATAGATTATGTAGGGTTCAGGGTGAAAAGCCCTCTCAGAACAGCACAGCAGTACTGGGAGGGAAACTGCCTGAAAACACTGTCTCAAATTTCCATTATCCTCAACCACTCAATGGGGTAAGATGCAAATCTTAGGTGGAAATACGCAATGCCTGAACTCTGCATGGGTTTTTACTGAATCTGCTGTGTATATTGTCTTGGTAATATTTGTTTACATTGCCATGCCACAGGTGGTTATGGTTCAGGGTACTTAGAGCAACCAAATGAGTAATAGAATGGGCTACACCTGCATGCTGAAACCCCCAAAGACTGAATGCACCCACTGTGGGTGTCCAGAACCTCTGACTGCATTCTCTGAAGGGAAGTGAATGCAGTCAGAAGCTCAGAACACAGCAGGAAAAAACATAGAAGTAAAGAGCAAAACATCCTTTCCCTTTCTTTGATACTTAGTTTAGATTCCTTCCCATCCATGCAGAGAATAGGTTTTCGGCTACGTTGCCTCCCCTCCACTCTTCCCTCTTCACAATGTGCATCAGTAATCTTTGGTATTTGTAGGTCTGTTTCCCACCCACAGGGCTCTGAGTCACTGCTTGCCTACCATAATAATGCAATTTATTAGGAAGTTAAACTGGTGGGAACTCACTGAAGTCCAGCTCTGCTCACCTCCCACCCAGCACCATCTCTTACTGCAGAGGTACAGGTCTGCATCATTGCTCCATCCTATCTCTGGGCGTGGATTGCATCAAGGAGAGGAGCTGAGAGGGCTCAGCACAGTGTGTTGTCTTTCTGGTCAGAAACCACCTCTCTTACCAGAACAGGGCTCTTTTCACTCCCTAAGCTACTCATGACCCCATGTTGCTTATCATGTCTCAGGCACCAACAGAGGAATTAAGAACAAAGCAAGGAGAGATGTTTGAAATAACTTTTTCATTACAAAGAGTCAGAAGCAAAAAGGAGGACCTCTTCTTTACTCTGAAGCTCCTGCCAAGGACAGCAAATTTACAGTCACTGGAGTAACAGTGTCACACCTTCAGCAGTGCACAGTGCAATGATGCCCAGCCCAGAAATCCCATGCTTAGTGTGAAGACCTGAGGATTTACCAGCCCAGAAGTGCTGTGTTGGTGCAGTACTTTGCCTCAGCCTGTGTTGGTGCAGTATTTTGCCTCAGCCATCCATCCCTGTCAGATGGACAAATTTCTCTGCTGTAACATTCCTCCTGTTTCCCAGCAGTGCTGCAATCACATGGATCAAACACATTGCTCTTGGTGTTTCTCTTACCTACCTAGGCAGGAAGAGAACCAAACACAGTTTATACCAGCTGAAGTTGTTCTTTCATGCTCTTTCTTGAAAGACATCTAACAACCTCCTGGTAATCACTACCTGCATGGTCTTTCTTAGTAGGCAGCCAAGCAAGACAAGGTAGAAATGCCTATCAACATGCAGTCATTTCTAAGTCCAGATTTTAGCTGGGCAGAGAGGTCACTACTGAGCAATCTCTAGTTCATGCAAAAGGAGTCTGTAATCTTGACAACACTTCAAATGCATGCTGACCTGAAGAGTAGACTAGAGACAAGAGGTTAAATAGTTTGTAGTTGGTGTGCTGAACACATGGCATAATAAATCAGCTCTTTTTTACCTCTCTTGAATTTCTATCTATATCTCCCATACAGGTCTTGACAATAAATGTCTTATGTTTTATTGTAATGGAGATTACTGACAAAAGAAAAATATGTTTCCAAAGGATTGCATTTGTTGCCATGGGAGGCAACCCAAATAATTTGGGGTTAAATGCAGATACAAAAGAAAGCTCTTTTGTTAAAGTAAATACTATCTCACTGCTTTGCATTCAGTTTTAGAAGGTTCATGAATATCTTTGTTTTCCGTAACCTTGCATATTATTGAAAAAGATCTTTCATTTGCTTCACTCCTTGCAATTTCCTTAGATATTCTATTTCCTTGTGTCTGCAGAAACAGAGCTGTTTTTTGTGTGCTTGACAAACCATCAACATCTGCATGTGAAAGATTTCAGGGACAGAAGAAACAGTAAAAAAACCAGAAAACAGGAGCCTTTCCTAATCATTTTTCCTTTGATTTTCAGACACTTTTGTAATAGGATGTATCCAACAGTGAATTTTTCTGAAAATATATTTAAACTGAGCAAATTCAGATTTGATTTGTTGACACTAGACAACAAACTCAGTGAAAGAAGTAGTCTGTCTTTCTCAGAAGCTGGCTTGGACTGAAGCTGTGTGCTTCTCAGAGGAGTGTATTTTTTTCTTCACAGAAGAACCAGGTGGAAGACTGGTCTTGATGTGAGAGCACGAAACAAAAACACAGAATTGTGTAGGACTGATACCTACTAGAGGTCATGCCTGTAACTGGAGGGTTGCCAGCACATGGAGTTACTGGCACATTCCAGTAACTACTCAAGGTCATGCTGCAAAAAGCGGGGAGTGCTGAAAGGAACTGTGAGCATCCATGCATCCTTTCTGCTTTCCCACACAAAGCTGTTTGAACGCCTGTGCTTTGCCTTGGTTTCTTGATGACAGCAATTGCCAGGTTTTACCAAATAAAGGAAGGGAAGGCCTAAACCTCATCCTTATGAACTAGAACAAACTTTCTCCCAGTTTCTCTTGCTGAATTGTTCATGTAAACCAGGTGCTTCTGACTGAAATTTGCTTTGTACAAAATAAGCAACAGGAGCAGTTGTCACATGCTGGTGCCTTCCCCAGGTGGGAGGAGCTGCTCCCCAATGAGTCCTATTGCAATTTTTTGTTGCTCAGATGAATTAAAATCTGCTGCTTATGACACCCTGCCTTTTCCCCAAAGACCTGGGCACCTTTGGATGCTGTCTGCACCAAATAACCATGCATCACTTCCAAGAAACAATGACAGTTGCTTATGTGTTCTCATTTCCAAGTGTGGGCTCTGGGGAGCCCCAGGAATGGGACACCAGACCCTATCTCCCCTCAAGATTGGGGAGGGTTGAGTTTTCCTAGCACCCAGGCTCTTACAAATTAAGGAGGGCCCAATGAGCATTCTTCTTAGCCCATCCATGGCGAGACAACTGTCAGAAACCCATGACCTACTTCAGATCAGAGGGTTTGTGAAATACCATTCTGTCACTGTTGTTATGACTCCGGATAATTTCTAGTGTTTACCTCAGTGTCAGTGTTTGTGGGTAACTATGGATAGTTGGTCTTCTTCAGTTGAAAGGGTCGATCCTGAGCTAGCTGTCAGTATAGACAAGTGAGGGTGCAGTACAGAAGGAAAGAAACACATAGATGAACCTGAGATGTTTTTAGTGAAGACAAACTCTATGCCTTAGGCTGCACTTGGGAGCAGTGGGAGTGACTCACCCTCTTCCCTAAATTATACCACATTGAGGGGCATGCAGTAGACATTAGCAAGCTCCCAGTTATTCCAGAAGTTTATGTGCTGTGCCAACTCATTACTTCCTAAATAGCTCCAGTGTCAGTGCTAAGTGGTGACTTAACTGACTGCTGACATTCACTACAAGGTCACTAAGCTAAGTCTATACTTAGGAACACTTTGGTGCTGCAAATGACATGGAAGTGATTTAATCTATACACATTTTCATGAGGATAAGAGGAACAGACAGTAGCTGGATTTTCTATGCAGGTGGTTATAAACAGTATATTTCTTCTTTGCACTCCTTCCATAGGGAGGACTTGAATGTAAAGTAAAAAAAATGAACCTAGGGCAAAACTTTTTCACTATGAGGGTGTCCAAGCACTGGCACAGGTTGCCCAGAGAGGTTGTGTGGGGCGTTGGACTGGATGACCTCTAGAGGTCCCTTCCCACCTCAGCCATTCTGCAATTCTCTGACTTTTCTGGTTTGGCTCAGGTCATGACAGACATTTCAATGCTTGAATGTCTTGTTTCTGACAAACCTTTTCTATCACTGGTCTGACCAACATAGACAACAAAGGCAGAAAACAGTTAATATTCAGCTCACTAACTAAAACCTGGAGAGAAGTCTCAGGAAAGCAAACACTAGAGACAACACCAGTAAGGAATAACAGCTGAAAAAGGGAACATTCCTGGAATGCTCTGAATCCTGGAATGCTAGGAATCTAGCATGGCTCTACTGATGACTACAGCGAATGTGCAGCATTTCTCACTGCAGAGAGTTCTTGACTTGCACAGTTCTCTTGAGAGTCCACACACTGTAAATGGATTCTTTCCTCTCAGTGCTCACTGAAGTGGATCTCCAAAAAGGCCCAGTACCTATGGTCAGATGACAAAGACATGTACAGCTCCACTTGGCAGCCTTGAGCTTTCAGCATCTTCATCCTGAACATCCAAATTAAAAAGGTAATTCTCATCCCCCTACCCCTACAGTGTTAGTAACAAGTAACTTATGCCTAACTGCAACCCCTTCATGCCTCTTGCTACTATAGATCCTAAAGCACTAAGCATTTTAGAAATGTTTCCTGTATCCTCAGTATACCAAACAAAGTCATAGAAGCTACCAATACCATGTTCAAAGCCCTGGTCACATTTGCCAAAACATTTCAGAGTAGAGCAGGATATTGAAGTCAGTATCTTTTTAAAAGAGGTTTTTTAGGTCATTACTTTCATGGATAAGTAGTTTGGCATTTCTCTCCACACCTTCCAAGGGGCAGATGGTCTCTTTACTGAGGACAAGAGTCCGGGAGCTGCCTGGTGCCAAACTACAAGAACCTCTTTGTTCTCCTCTGCCCATGATACCTAAGGGCCATGATTGGCTCCAGCTGTCCCTCATTGATAGTCTATCAGAAATATCAAAAGACAAATTATCCTCAACTGACCTGCAGATGTGGATACCAGACTCCCTATAACAATAAAGATAAATATCTCAGCTATCATTTAAGGGGAAATGGCATATGGTTCTTCAAGTCTGATGATTCAGACATAATAATCTGCCAGTGATTAGGAAGACAGAAGCAAATAAGTTGGGGGCAAAGGAGAAAGAAAGAAAGAAAATTGAAAGGAGATAAACTGCCTATTACCTTCCATTTTACCCCCAAATCTGTCTTGATCCATGTCTGAGAAAAGCAAAGGAACCAACCACTATTTGTTACTAGCAAGGCAGCACAGAACTGGCAAGTGTGTGTGCACACATGTACACTCTTTTAAGCAAAGCTGAAAAGAAGGTATTAAAGTGTCAGTTTGTTCCTTATTTCACCTTATTCTCTTGGGTTAGGTCAAGTACATTCTCAATGCACATTGGGACAAACCACGTGGGAGTCATGGATCTCCTGCAATGCTGGAGTGGGCTGGCTGAGGCACACTGGCTGCCTGCCCCTCCTTACCTGCTCTATCATATAGTGTGGGACTGGGATTCAGCATGGAGGTGAGCACAGCCATCTCCACACAGTTGTCATCCAGGATTTCCTTATCATTTTCCAGCACAAAACCCACTGAATATTGTTGTTTGGGTTTTTTTTCCTGCAACCTGCACCCATCTTCAGTCAACAGCAAGCTCATCCAGTCTGTCTTGTGACAGGGAAGGTGAGCTGCTCAGGCTTTCACAGTCCCAGCTGTGTGGGCTTTTATGGAAAAAGTTCCAAATATGAGGTTTCACTCTTTAAAAATCATAAAAATTGGGTGGTAGCTATCCCTCTGATAGAGGTAGCTGCAGTAGCTTTGTAGGGAGTAACTGCAGGACTCTGTAGTTACTCACTTCATTAAGTCTTAATTGTAACAATTGCAAGGTGCAACCCCAGCACCATAATCAGATCCCGAGGTGACAGAGGCATGGATAATTGTAATGAGGCTTCCTCTGAAATGAAAGGCCTGCAGTTTTCTCCCCGGATGCTAATGGCACAAAGCAGAGTCAGAAAGTGCTGTCAGCAGGAACCAAGAAAAGCTGGGGATCCGAGGAGACCCCTGGGCTTCAGAGTTTGCAAACAAATAGTAGGCAGATGCCATTAACTGGGGTTGCTGATTTAACTTCTGCTTCCTCCTTCTATTTCTAGCTTGCTCTCCAAAGCATCCCGAGTAAACCTACACCATCCTGGCCTCATGAGTACTTTGCTTTCCATAAAACTCTGGCAAGACCAGAAAGAACAAAACGGAAGAGAGCAATTGATCAACGTGCAGAGGGCAGTGCTGCTCCCTCCTTCCACATGCCAGCCCAGACTTCATCCACACTGGCCCCACCAGTGCTGGGTGGCCAGTACTTTCGTGACCCACTGGCCTTTGATTCATGGGACTAAAATGGAGAATTAACTGTCAGGGCACACCTGCAGCTGGAGGATGAGTCACCCCCAGGGGACTGCTGAGTCAGAACTGAAACAGCCACTGAAGTTGGAAAATGAGCATTCTTGTACAACCCAGTGCTAATGTCCAAGCAGGAAATAGAAACGAATTTTGGAATAGAAGTCAACAATTGCAAATGAATAAAGATGGGAGCAATGCTACCAGAAGCCCTTCATTCTGGTGATGTCATGGTTCCCAAATGCCCTTCAGAAATGCAAATTGCCTACAATGTAATAAAAAGGGCATTTTCTAGAGTGTGCAGAGCTTGCATAGTTTAATTAAGCATAAACTAGGGTGACTCTTGAAAGGAAAATGATGTGGATTGCATTCTCTGAGTGACCTTGGAAAGGCACTTATATACTTTCTCTACACAGCAATTAAGTAAACTCACACTTCATATGCTGTCACTCCTATTCTTTTCCTTTATTTAGAAAGATATTTTTTGTTCTCTCTGATTCCCTGATCTCACAGTGATTTATCTCTGTGCTTAGAAAACGTGATTTGTTTCCCTCAAGGTAACTATACATTTGTCTACAGCCTCACCACCTCTAGTTTTCTAATATCTACTTCAATATTACTTATATTAAACTTCTGACACCTGCTTTCCTTGCATTCAACCAAATTCTACCTAGGCTGCTTCACTGGCATGGCAAAACTGGAATAAGGAGATGCCTATAGAAATTGTTCATCCACTCTTCCCAAAACCAATCTATTGGCCTTCTGTGGTGAAGTGACTATCAATGGACAAGGGAAAGGCTACAGATGTTGTCTATATGGACTTCTGTAAAGCCTTTGACAGTGTCCTCCACTACATCCTTCTCTCTAAATTAGAGAGAGATAGATTTGATGAGTGGACTGTTTGGTGGATGAGGAATTGGTTCGCTGATTGGATTCAGAGGGTAGTGGTCAATCACTAAATGTCTGGATGGAGATCAGTGGTAAATGGTGTCCCTCAGGAGTTCATATTGGGACCAGTGTTGTTTCATATCTTTATTAATGACATAGACAAAGTGATTGTCTGCACCCTCAGCAAATTTGCTTATGACACCAAGCTGAGCGGTGCACTTGACACACTTGAAGGATGAGATGTCATCTGTAGGGACCTGAACAAGCTTAAGAAGTGGGCCCATGGGAACCCCAGGGGGTTCGACAAGACCAAGTGCAAGGTGCTGCACCTGGGTCATAACACCCCTAAAATCAATACAGGCTGGGAGATGAAGGCATTGAAAGCAGACTTGCTGAGAAGGACTTGAGGGCACTGGAGGATGAAAATCTGGACAGTAGCCAACAGTGTGCACTTGCAGCTCAGAAAGCCAATTGTATTCTGCGCTGCATCAAAAGAAACATGTCCAGCAGGTTGAGGAAGGTGATTCTCCCCCTCAACTTTGCTCTGGTGAGACCTCACCAGCTCTGTGGTCCCCAGCACAGGAAGGACATTGTCCTGTTGGAGTGAGTCCAAAAGAGAGCCACAAAAGTGACCAAAAGGCTGGGGCACCTCTCCTATGAAGACAGAGAGTTGGGGTTGTTCAGTCTGGAGAAGAGAAGGCTCCTGGGAGACCTCATTTTGTCCTTTCAGTACTCCAAGAAAGACAGTGATAGACTTTTCAGTAGGGCCTGCAGCAGCAGGACAAGGAGTAATGTTCTTAAACTAAAAGAGGCTAAATTCAGAGTAGATGGAAGAAATTTTTTTAAGAGAAGGGTGGTGAAACAGTGGAACAGGTTGCCCAGAGAGGTGGTCAATGCCCCATCCCTAGAAACATTCAGGGTCAGGTTGGATGAGGCTCTGAGCAACTTGATATAGTTGATGTCCCTGCTCATAGTAGTGCTGTTGGACACCTCATCACACAGCTCTGGGGCAATAATGGCAATGGCTTATGTGCAAATTGGTATCAGGGGATAGATTAAGTTTTTGTAGTTGTCATTTGAAATGCTTTCACAGTAACAGTTTCTAATTTTGTGGAGGATCTAACACCATGTAGCCAGCTGGTTCGGTCAGATTTTGAAGGTCAGTTTTGAAGTTCATTAGATCATCAAGTCTGCAGTTTCTCAAAGAGGGGGCTGACTGTATGGGAGCAAGAGCTGTTAAAGGGCTGGTTCCAGATACTAGGAAGACTAAACAAAAAAGCTAAGCATCTTAGCTCCATTTCTTCTGGGTTAGGGCATGAAAAAGAAGCCTCAGTAATTCTTGGCTTTGAGCATTGCTGTCAAGAATGAGTGGTGGTAGTAGCTTACCTCTGTGGGCCAGGAGTGAATGGGACTAGGGGCGTGAGTGGGACTCTTAGACCTGTTTCTTACACATATGCCCTTAGCCTGACCTTTCAAATAGACCCTGCTCTGTCTTCCCTTGAAGTTTGCAGGGTGACTGTTCCCATATAGCTCTTTGGTAATGCTTTTCTCTTGGTATCTTGCTATGACTCTCAAGGAGTAATAAAAACTTTCCAAGGAAGATTTGAAGAATGTGGTAATGGGGAAAAAAAGTGTTCACCTAGCAAGGGCAAAGAAACTGGGGGAGGGTAGGTGGGGAAACAGTGCTGATTGGCAGCTGATGTTTGAGCTATGATGGAGTTTTAGTGAACCACACCACGAGGGCTGCTGACCCCTAAAAAGGTGGAATACCCAAAAGGAAAGCAATGATCCCAGCAATTGCACCCCATTATGGTATGTTAGACATGTCTTTCATTGCACAAACCTATAATTAGTTATATAGAGTTGCTCTGATAATGAAGAACTAGGAGGAAACAAAAGACTTATTCCCTGCATTAGGTGAATAGCAGGGTCAGTGGATAATGCTCAAGGATTGCTTTAAATAAAGTGTATTCACATTTGATAGATTTATTTTTTCAATTTCAGAGTAAATGTCAATGATTCAGTAGAATTTCACAAATCTTAAGAGACCCCAGAGCAAAGATCTGAAAGTTTCAAGATTAATTTTAGGGCTTGGTTCCCATTCACTCAGCATGTAGGAAACCTACTTAAATATCTTCAGTATTTTTAAAAATTATTTTGAAAATTAAGATCTCTTAGTTTTATGGTAAGAAAGAAACAGAGCTTATTACAAACCAAAAATCGCAGCAACAACTGCATTACATACTTACTAACACTAGATGGGGTCTAAGGAAAGAGTGAAGGGGAAAGGTGGTGAACGGCAAAACCTTGGAGGTCCGAATTACCTCAGGCACAGAAGCAGAGGTTTGCCCACCTTGTCGATTCCTCTGGCACGGTGGATCTTCACAATGTGGATACTTCAACACGCACGGTACGCCACTATTAGTCTCATTAACTACACTTTATTTGTATATTGAAAGAGTACATACACATGTCAGTAGCAGTTTGCATCAGCTCCTCTTTACTAAAAAAAGCTCAATGTATATACAGCCTTAAAATGTTCCCGCTGTAGCTAGCACATATTAAATCGATGCTTATATACACTACTGTTCTTTACATAGATTCATGTATCTTAGAATACATTAAAAATTTTCAGGTGACATGTTGACATGTTCTCTTTTCTCACTGTCCTGATGGCCTAATAGTTGCAATGAATTATGGATATGCATATTTTATTTGCTATTCAAACAATTTCTATTACAGAATGTAGGCCACAGAGACAATCCCGTTTTAGCATTTGGAAAGGCAGAAAGTATATTTTCAATTATGAGTGATTTCTGTTGTTATGGCTGCATCCTGCAACTTTTCCTTGGGAGCAGGAAGAGCAGACCAAGGGTCTTTTTGAGATCCTGCCTTTGTTTATTGCTGTGAAAAATACTGTAACCTTTTCTTAATCAACTGGTGCTTTTTGTCCTCCCTCTTAGTGGCTTTGACCTCCTGTGCATGAACTCAGCAGAACAGGCAGGCCAGCATCTGACCCGAGGCTGCTCCTGAGGCCCTGAGGGATGCTGAGCTGGGCTTTCTGACCAACCAACACGGCTACTCAGCAGAAGAGGCAGCCTGCTGGCAGAATTCATTTCCCTCACTCTCTTCTTCTGGTCCCATGTGAATGAGCTGGACTCCTGTGGATCACTTTATCGTCTTTATTAAGCCCATCTCTGCAGAGACCATTTTAATTTAATTCAACTTGATAGCCAAGCCTCAAAATCCCCTCGACTCTTGAAAGTACAATTTCATGGTATTCAATATACAAGCCCTTTTCCAACATCCTCTTGCTTCCTTTCAAGTTAAAAATGCCAGGATCCAATTTCTCTAAACTAGCTTTTCACTTTGACTGGTGCCCCTTGCTGAGTGACCAGTACTCACAGTGAGCCCTAAAAGAACGTGCTGGTACACTGAGAAATGCCCCTTTCATCAGAACATCTAACTCTATTTAAACTTGCATGCTCGACAGAAAAGCAATACAAAATGCTTTCCCACAACACAGGTTAAATAAACACTGCTTACCAGCCATATCTGCTTTAAAAAGTAAACTGGTAACATGGCAAGAAATTGCATTCACTGGCTGACACATGGATCTCTTTTTTTTTGTCAGATTTGTTAGCTTAATCCTAGAAGTATTGCTAAAACCTACTGCAGAGAGTTGGTTTGCATCTACTAGTCTGAACCACTGGGACTGACACTGTATTGGATTTGGAGGGCAGCGCTCAATACTTCAGAGGGTTGGATGGGTTAGGGTGCCAGTGTAGTTAAAAACAAAACCGGGTTGAGAACCTCAACCTGGAAAAAGTTAGAAACAGAATGAGTTATGTCTCTGACAGGCCAGTAATAAGGTTAATTCATAGCAGAGGCAAAAGTTGGGGAAGACTGTGATATGCCAGGTCACTCGTAGGTTATGATTCCTCATGGGAGTCCTTACACATAATCCTCTTCTGCAGCACACTTCACACCTTGGATATAGGAAAGCCTATGAGAACATCTCTATTTGTGGTAACAGGCCATGTTTCACATGTCCATGGGAAAAGTGTGAAGATCATTCAGCAGAGGGACAGTGAGATAGTCCTGAGTATGAAGGAATAAAAGACATTTTCCTTTGCTCCACCTGCTTTATGCAAAGCCTCCCTTTTATCCAAGGCAGCAGTGCAGCAAGACACAATAAAACAACCTGGGATGCCAAGTGGTATGAAAACTAAAAGAAACATGTTGTGTAAGTGAACAAACAAGAGCTCTGATACACAGTTTTGTTGGATAAGGGTGGTGAAGGGCCTTTCCAGGAAAACAATTTCTTGCTGTTATCCTGAGAGAGGCTCTATGTGCCAGGACTGCCCTATTTAGGAAGGCTGAAAGCCTTGGTCTGAAAACACCCAAAACACCGATGCAACAGTCTGTCCACATCCTCCTATTTAACCTTCAATGGATTGGCAACCTGGCAAAAATCTGAGTGGCAATCCTTGGAGGCAGGGTTAGCTCTAGCCTGAAACAGCTCCAACTGCCTCATTTTCAAAGGACTCTGCGATACTGAAGTCACAGTCAGCCTTCAGCCAGAAGGAACGCTCCCCAAATAGTTTGTGACGACACAAAACTGAATTTATTGCTTCTGAGCTGTGCTCAGGGGAAAACGCTAGAGAATAAGTCATCTCATTGCACACAGATGAGCTACAACATCGAGCATATAAAGGTAGGTGTGTGTTTCAGGCTAAGCTTAAGCTGTGCCTTCTGAAATGAGAGGTTACAACAGAATAACAAATTAGAACACCCAGAATCTATTGGGATCATCAGAAAAAGTACAAACCAGGGCAAAATGAATTAGGATGGATTTCTGGAATACCTATTAAAACAGAGAGTGGACAAAGTCTGTAGTTGATTTGTCCAGGGCACCATGCAGACCTCTGGTATTTTCTGTCTGTATTAACTTGTTAAGATCTCCCAGTCCAGAAGCTACATACACTTCTTTTCCTGGCTAACCAGTTCCTGTGGGCTGGGCTACTTGTTACACACATTTTGATGCTGAAAAAGTGAATAATGGAGGAAAAATGGCAACATATTTTGACTTTCACTTTGGCGTACAATGCATTAAAATGATGCCTCAGATTTATTATGAACCACAAAGACAAACCTCAAGAAACCAAAATCAAATGTATTCTGGAATGTTCCTATTTGTTTTTATAATTCATCAACAACCATGAAGAACTGGCTATAGTACTGAAATCATTACTAACATGTTAGTTTAGGAGTCAAGGTAACTTCTATGCTTTGTGTGGCTTACTCTTCACTTTCTTTTTATGAAGTGTTCAATGCAAGGTAGTAGTCTGAATAAAATGTAGATCATTCCCTTAGATGTCAACCTTAATCCTAATGCACTGCACTGCTCTTTGAATGACTGCAGATTGCAAAGGTTCTTTGAAAAAGAATAAAATGGACATGTCATGCAGTAACCAAGTAAATGCAGTCCCTGATTAATATGCAAGTTTGAAAAGTTCAGAAAATGTCATCATACTCCATAGGTGCACCCTGTTTTTGGAAAGGTCTCTTTTTGTTTATTTTGTGTATAAATGTCATTCTACATAAATTTCACTCCATCAGCTTTTCATAAACTCAAGTCAATGATGATATGTTCAAATATTTGAGTGTTTCCTTTAAAACTAGAGGCAAAGAAAAAATCTCTTCGATCTGTTGACACAGCTGTGAAAGACCGCGGTGCTTGCACGTAGATTTCTTTAAATAATCTGAATATCTTCTTTTCACTATCCCACTGGTAAATCTGGGAGAAGGTATAGTCACTTCCCAAGGCTAGGTAGTAATTGTTCTTGAAGGAGAAAGGCTGCAGCGTCATGGCTCCTCGGGATGGAAGAGCCTGTATCTCCACAAACTGTTTGCTATTCCATTTCATGACTCTGGAGTCACCAATGAATCTTGTGAGTGTGATGTATAGGTTATCTTGCATCCTGAAACTCTTCACAGCCAAGACATCTTCCATGTTGGGAATTTCACTATGTGGGACAAACTTTTTGGAGGCTTTGTTCCACTGGAGTATAATGGGAACCTGGGAACGGCTAGAGAGGATTAAATGTGATTTCCCATCTATATCAAGAAACTCAGCATCAGTGTCCCTGAACCACTCATGAAGGGACTGATAAGAATAAAATCCTTTGTTATTCCACTTGTACACTGTTGACAAACCTGCTTTAGAGCTGTCTGCTATGACAAAAAACATTTCACTGTCTATCTCAAAAAGCTCTATATCATTTGGCTTGGAAATGCGAGATACTTCGATATCTTGGAATTTGACAAACTTTGTCCAGCTTTCGTCATACTTGTAAATGTGTGAGCCACCAAAGAGCTGTGCCACCACCACAAACACTTGGTCACCAACAAGAATGGCTTTACATCCCACTATAGACTGACCTATTGTCCAAAGGGAAAAAAAAAAAAAGAAAAAGCATGTATATTATCAAAGTACACATTAAACCACAGAGAGACTATCAAATCACCCCTCCCCTTTTTTAAACTTGCAGGATCTCATAAGTTTGTCTTCTCCTACATGCCAGTTTCTTCTCATGCTTTTTTCTTCCCAGTAACTGGAGAGATGACTTCAAATGTCACACCCTGCAAGGTATGCAAGTATGATGTACTATAAAATCCTAATTCCTTTTTATCTAGAATACTTTTTATTTCTCAGTTTGTTCAAACACACGGCCCCTAATATCCAAAACAACTATTTAAGATAAATTTTATTATTTCAAAATAACAAGAGTTGCTATTTTGCTGCTTATCAGAAATATGAAATTCTCTTATTCTTGGAATGTCTATCTTTCCAACTTAACAAGAAGAATGAAATATCGTATATTTTTCTTGCTCTAGAAGGATTGGAGTCAGCTTTTTTGCTACTGAAAACAGAAATATTGATGCATCCTATGGATATATCATATGACAGCAGGATGAAAAAGATAAACCTAACTCTGTTGTTTCTCTTAGGTATTCTTGAAGTTATGTTAAACTAGAAATATTTATGAATATTGCAGTTGCCAGATTAGATCAGATCAGATTATGGTCTGTTTTGAGAATGTCAAGTTACACTATAGAAGAACCACATCAAAAAAGTAACAACCAGGCTATTACAATAGGTTCTGTTGGAAGAAGGGAGGAATTCCTTGAGAAGCACACATTTTAAGTAGAACTGTAGCTGCACGAGTTCCCAATGTGTGCTTGGTCAGTCACTACAGGACACTTGCCCTGACTCCTCTGCTGGTCCCCTACCCATGGCTTTCACAGGTGGCCTGGGGTGATCTGCCACCCTCCCAGTCTAGGATGGCTGGGAGAACCATCATCTCAAGTACCACAAGGTATCTGCAGTGCAGGCATGAATGCTTGAGCTGATCATCCAGGCTCCTTCTGGTCTAACTTAGTCAAATGAACTCTAGAAGAGCTTTCACCTGTCTCCTGTCTCCTTCTGCAGAGGACAGCAATGCCTCTCTTTGCATGTGCACTGTAAGGCAACCTTGACAACTAGCTCAGCTCCATAATCCCATGTTGTGAAGGACTAAATTTAGATATGTGAATGCCAAGCATACAGATAGTAATGAAATTCCCTGTGCAGCACAGAGCTCTACAAAACACTCTTCAGGCTCTGCAAAAGGCTCTTTATGTGCCTGTGTCCCTTGGCTCACATGAGCAAGCTCAGGCCTTCCAGGAACAAAGGATGGTTGGTTGAGAAACAAGCCTGGGGACACACTCTGGGTATGGAGCTAGGACACCAAGTCCCTGGCAGCAATGTCTCCTGATCAAGTCATTCACAGGAAGGTGAAATACTCCTGGAAGGCAGCTGTCTTTGCAAATGGCCCAAACTCTCAATTTCATTTCCAGAGTTTTTCAAGGGCTCAGCTAGCTCTCTCTAGGCTGTTGACTTCTCAATTTACATCCACTTGTACCTAATTCACCTGAATCTACCAAAACACAACGAAACCTAAAAGCACAACATTTTTCATTTTGGCTGCCTTTGTAGAATTCAACACCAGATGAGGACACAGCATACTCTTTGGTTCCCAAAACATAAGGTAAAAAATAATCTATCACACATAACAAGAAACAGGAGGGAAGGATGCTCCATGGATAAATTTAGCTCCTGTGTCTTCAGAACTACAAGCTTGAAGCAGATGGGAAATCAGGCAGCAGATAACAGCTCTAAAGACTCTGTCCCTGCTGTCACGGTGTGACTGAGCACCACGAGTGTTGGTCAGGGACTGAACGGTTGTTAGCAAATCAGCCTTAGAACATCACCTGGCACCCACATGTGCTTTTTGTTTGATCAGTAGTCTGGCCAGCATGCTAATTGAGCATGTTCGTAAATTTAAGTAAACGTGGAAGCTTTACAGCACCATCTCTTTTGGTAACAACGACAGTTTAAATATTTCTTTGTCATCTTCAGCTGGCTTCCTGGCAAACCCACCCTAAAAGCATCCTTCAGACCTATTTTCTTCTACATGCAATAGAGTATTTTTATATTCTCTTTTGCAGCACTTTGGCAAGAGTGAGTGCTCCTTCAACTTCTGCTTTGACTTACTGTGTGATTGAGGCAGTGAGTGCTAAGTTGGGCCATTGTGTGACATTCACAGCAAGTGTTTGTGCCTTCAGAACAATTTACAAGATCAGACAGAAAAAGCCCAGATTGTGTGCTACAGTGAGGTTATATGTGCATGTATTAACAAGATGCACTACTCTATGGAGTTGCTCATGTCCAGACTTCACACAGTTTGATTGGCCAAATTCAACACAGATTCAGGACAGAACGCAACAGACTGATCCTGTCTAGGCATCTCATCCTTGTGAAATGCCAATAGTTCATCAACGACTGGAATCCCAGTGTTCATATACCTGTGATATTGTCGTAACTCCTGAAATTCATTTCAATGTGATCCCACTCCAGCACCATGCAGTTCTCCATGCTGGGCTGTGCAATGGCTACAAACACATCATTCTTTGAGTTGAATGTATCCACTGAAACGGACTGGTAGGGCAAAATCTGATGAACAACAAAATCTAGAAACATACATGTACACAACAGTTAGGATACATCCTTGCTGGAGACACAGAGCAAGTGGTACCTGATTAAAATGACTTACACTGAAAAATGAGTGAAATAGTCTGGATTTTGTATAACACTAGCCTGGAATTGTCAGTGCTAACATTAGGCATACAGCAACAGGCCAAAGTGCCTCCTGCTTAAAGTATTATCAACTGTCCTCTGGAAATATAGTTGCCAAGGAGATCAAATAAGCAAATAGTGAAAGAAATCAGATATTCCAGCTAGGCTGGCTACTATCAATGAAATCAGGATATTGAGAGAGAAGTCTCTTTCCCCACAGCTGGAAGTGGCTTTCCTGTCAAGTGGAATGGCCTTACCAGAATCAATTTCAAGCTGAGAGACAGCAACTACCAGCTGAAGTCCAATAACTTCTTAAGTCATGCAAATTTAATCCCTAGCAATTTGTGTTATGCTAAACCAGGCAGAAAGTGAAATAATATCTGAAGTTTGCCTGGGGACAACCCCATTTTGCCTAGACCATAGACAAAATGGTGTAATCAAAAACTCAGTTAACATAATGTTTTATGGGGCATTGTAATGTAGTTTAGGCATAAAATACAACCAACCTGAAAATTACTATCCAGTGGAAAACTTATCCTAGACAATAAGACTGAGGAATTGGAGCAACCTGTAGAAATTAGGAGTGTCACACCAAAATTAAAGATTATTTTTCTCAAAACCTAAGTGCCTTTGTAGATTTAATTCTAAAAGTCGCCCTGGGGTAAGTCAGCACTCAGCAGAGTGCCAATCTTGGGCAAAGCAAGGAGACTTGGGTCTGAATTTGATCTTTGACCTGGGAGCTGGGCAACACCATTATTCTCAGAAAAACCCCACAGTATAGCAGACCTTACAAGGAAAAGCCAGCACTTGGGCCTAGAATGGGATAGGATGCCTGCATTGAAGTAATGCATGCATATAGATCTGTAGAAAAGGAAAGGCATTTTCTGCTAAGATGGCATTTCTCTGCAGAACCACGCACTGCTCTGTTTTAAGCTCTATTTGCTACATGCCTTAATCGTGCACTCCTATGTTGGAAGGGCCTGAGCATCCAGGGATTTTGGTGAAATGGTAATTAAGTCCTCATTCGAGTCCCTTATTTTGGTGCATTATGAAATAATTGCTTCTGAATGAAGAACCCTCTGTTTCTGCATGCTTGAAAGCCTTGCCCTTGAGGAGTTACACTTCTGGAGAATAAAGATAGATGAGTACCATTAAACAAACAGAGCAGATTCCACAGCAGTGAAAGAAATGACAGTCCTCATTCTTTGAGGGACATTATAATTAGAGCTTGGGCTTGGTTCAAAAATGTTGTTAGGCAAACAAGAAAGTTGTCTTCATTCTCACTGAGAATCTAAAAGGACTGGAGAAAGCTGACACTGAAGTATGCAGAAAGTAAAAGTGACTGACCAATCATGAAAGGTAGATAAGGGATGGAACAAAATAGCACAAACAGTCACAGAAAATGAAAATATTTTTAAATCTTGAGAAAAAAAACTCCAAGAAACTAATGCTGAAAAAGACATATCTTGAAATCTGAACAGCTGTGAAACACTTTGGAGAAAATCTGTGAATTTAAACAAATCAGCCTGTATGTAAAAATGACTAGCAAAATCAGTTGTAATCAGTATAAAGCAATAAACACTGTTTTTAGCACCAGCTGGAAATACCAGACTCTAACGCAGAACAGGGTTACACAGTAAAAAGATGCTGCCACATCAGGCTTGCCAAAATTTTAGACCATGGGGGTTTGATTTAGTTCTACGTGCCTCGCTTTAGTGCTAGACAGAGCTAGTACAGTAAATGCAGGGTTAGGGGGCTGTTTTCCAATATTTTTCTCTTTTAAGCTGGATCCCCTGCATGGGACAGGGAAGAGGACACAGCCCCTGCTTTGCTGCTGGCTGCATGAACTGGCCCTGTCTCCCTCCCACTTCATACACAGTTTTGCTCTCCCTGTCTCAAGACACCTGTGGTTTTCATGCTGCTTTCTGCTTGCTGAGGCTAGGCTGGTCCCCTTGTCCTCCAGTCACTCATTCCACCTCTGCTTCCTCTGAGGCTGAACTGGCATGAGGTGTCATGGATGAGGGAACCAACACTTTTATTGGGCTGATTTCTATTCCGGCAGACACTGCTCTAGCTGATCCCAGCACACAGGAGCACTGATGCTGGCAAAGGACAGAAGGGGCATGCAGGGAGGACGCTGGAGGACACTAAGGAAAAATGGAAGTGATGATGTGTTTGGGCAGCAGCTTCTGAAGTGCATCCTGTGAATTGGTCCCACTCTCTTCACATCACTTCTTTCCTGCAATGAAGACTTCTACCCAGGACGAGGGAGCATTAGCCATCCCGTCCCTTCTCCCATCAGAGGAGCAAGTACAGGGCAGGTATCTATTAATTTTCAAACTACCTCCCTTCCAACCAGTGGGGAAAGACAGCACCACCTCCAGAAGACATTCCAATTAGTTAAAGAAAGGGGAAAACAAGCTTCCAAAGCTCAATGAGATGACCCCTGCCTGCAGGTCTGGGCAGAGCGGGTCCTGGGCATACTGTTTTCAGTGGCTGTGGGATCATAAGACCTGTTTTCCAGTCTCCTGAAAGTCAGTCACATGTTCCCCTCTGGAGCTTACAGCTACAGTACAGCCCCCTTTCACACTGTTGTGGGAGGAAGACAAGAAATGAAGTTAAATGGCTTTAACTGTTTTCATGATGCAAGCAGTGAGAAATGGAAGAGACAGATGCTATCACGAAAAGAGTAAAAAGTGCAGATCACCAACACTGAATCAATTTCTCTGTGAAGAAGCAACAAGATCATTTTGTTCTTTGTCTTTCTTTCTATTTAAATTTGGCAGCACCTCTTTTCATCTCTCCTCTTATTGTTGTAGCAGTTCAGCTCATGTAATGAACTGAGTCGACAAGATACACATTTTACCAAGCAAACTGCTTTGTTACCAGATTCTACATCCGGTCATGCTCAACGCAGAGTACTGGAGACCAGACATGATGGAAAGTCTGATCCCCCCTGGCAAAGGAGGGAAACACCATTCTAAAGACTAACATGAATGAAAGAGGTTTGCAGAGCCATGCCAGTCACTGTCTGGGAAAGGAAAATACACCTATGGGGTATGTTGCTTTACTTCAGAATATGGTATAAGCCTGAGCCTCTGACTAATCAATCCTCAAGGAGTGAATATGGGCATATTTACAGTCCCTTTGGATCTGGAAGAGGCAATGGCAGAGAAGGCAAAAACAGCAGTGACCTGACACCACAGACCACGAGAGTCATGTGGAACACTGTGTGACAGCTCTGTGCTGTGCTGTGGGAGCACTTCTCCAATGGTATTTGAACAAATATTCAGCTGGGCAATCCTTGCCCCACAGAACACCTTCAGTCCACAAAAACTCTAAAGCACATGACATTAGCTTGGTGTAATTGCTCTTACAGCAGGCAAAGGGACAAATGTTAATTTGAATTTTGCCTGTAACAATTTTATAGTTTCTAGGTAGAAAAACGTGAAAGAGGGCAGGTAGGTCAGTATAAGTCTGAGGACCAGGTAAGGCTTGTTCCTGCACACTGTTAGTGCTACACAATTTCTTAAACCAAATTGCAATGAAATAAAGCCTGCTTTTACTTTGTATTGCTGCCTCTCAGTGATTTGGCAGACATGGAAATGTAACTTTGGTACCATTCTAAGCTTCATTGCTCTCCTGTGCTTGACATCCTTGTAGGCAGCAGATTATTGCACTTTATCTGTGCTGCTCTTCTGACATAATTTTGAATTCTGAGTTCATTCTCTTTTCCTTCACATATTGTCATCAAATTACCTTTCATACCTTTTCCTGAAACTTCGTTTTACGCTGCTAGTAATCAACTTTTCTGTTATCTTTTAATAATGATGACTGACTTGATGACAGATGAGAACTTGAACACCTCTGATATTACCATGTAGAAAAAAGGCAGAGTGCTGACATTCTATACATAAAAGATGAAAAACAATACTTGCAGCTGATAATTTCAGTTATATGATGTGACTACATTTAAAGATAGGGAATTGCGGCTGTTCAGTCATAAAATATAAGCACATGCAAATTTCTCCTCACTTGCTTCAGCATGCTTTACATCACCTTAAAAACAAATGAAGATCCTAAACAAGACAGTAGTTAGAGTATTATTGGACATTGTTCTCCAACATAATGGAGTTCCATGAAGAACTTCTGGCATTATTGCCACCACATTTGATGCTAATAGGTCGTGGCTTATTAAATAAATAGAACAGATATAGCCACATTTTTTAACTTATTTTTATTGCATTCTGTGAAATACAGAGATTTTGTGAAGCTCATCTGCCATAACTATATGCCTTTATTCCAGAATAAAGAGTATTCCAGAAAGCATTCTGTGATGAAAATTAAGCCACAAAGTGAGTCATAATTAAGTCTTTTGGAATACTAGTAGTCAGAGCTCTTCTCCTATTATCACTTAATCCAAATAAAAACTCAGTACTTAATTTGGCTTTGAAATGTAATTTCCCCATTTTATACTTGCTCTAGTACTCAGAAGTGTTTTGTATGTAACCCTTTCCTCCCCCCAGGTCATGCTCACAGAACCAAAGGGTATAGTCTAAACGTCTGATATTTAACCATTTGTAGTGTGCTAAGAAATATACATTCTGAATACCTGTAGTGGTGCATTCATAATCAAAACTTGTCACATCATTTAACTTCTTATCCTGATATTCTGCTGGACCAATACACAGGACATCAGAAACAGTGGAATTTGTCATCTTTAACCACAAAAACAACCACTTGGCTTTGCAGTCACACTCAAATTTATTTCCCCTTAAATCTCTAAAAAAACACACAGAAATAAACATATTTGAAAAGGTTGATAGCAATATGAGTACTATAGAACTGTTATCACCTTGACATGCTGAATTTCAAAATATCTGAGTATCCTTGAGTTGTTGTGACTGGGAACAGGGAAGTTTCTTAAGCTTTATTTGGACTCTTACTATCGGCTCTCCTACACTGAGTTCTTTGGAAAACTATTACAGTCTATGCTCACATAGCACTGTGATTCACGTGTAAAGTTACTTTTTTGGTAAGTTTTCATATGATTAGGACTGTAATGTAATAAATTCTGACAGTCAGGTTGTCTGCTGCAATCCTCCTTCACACTGGCTACCACTGACACAGATAAATCCCAATCTTTTGCTAAAGTGTTCCAGTATTCCTGGTTGACAGGGTAGCCTTGCTCACACCATTTCTGAGTTACATTAAAATGCAGATGTAAGGCTTGTATTGTTTGAGTTGCTGCTGATGTAGAGTCAATTTAACTTCCCTCTGCTAATGTATGTGAAATCTCAACATAGTACTTGCTCTTCAATCCCTTGACAATTTCTGTGGCTTAAAATTATACTTTACTGTTTGGGCCAAATATAGGGAAGCCGACTAGGAGCTCAGTTATACAAGGAAACACTGACAGTATATCAGCAATGTGCTACAACTGCACAAAACCAAGAAAACAAGAAAAAAACCCCTTTTTTTTAAATTAATGACTTTGACTAAAATAATATTGGGGACTGCATGCAACATTAACAGGGAAAAATGTTCAGAGAAGCTGTAGTTTTAAAGTTCATTGTCTCTTTCCCTTAAAAACAATTTACATGAAACATCTGAAAGAAGTACAATAACACAAGCCATATACAGCATCACGAGAAGCAACAGTGATTTAAGAAATAGCAGCTACTTTAGAGAAATCTATCAAATAAATAATGATAAAATGAAATACACTTATTTTTTTCTGTGTATATACCAGATACAGCACCACACAAACCCAGAACCTAAAACTGAGAGCAACAGAGTGACAGAAGCAGACACGCAATAGAAAGATTCTCATACTTACAGTTCAATTAAAGAATCTAAGTCACTGAAGACATCCCTTGGCAGAGCTTTGAGGTGGTTATTGGCCAAAGAACTAGGAAAGAAAGTTAGAGCTTAGTATCGTTGCTATCTCTTTTCTGGCAACTCTTACCAAGTCTGAGCTCACTTACAGGTTGTTAATTATCTGTACTGTCCAGCCACTGGCATTGTTAGTTACCAGGAACAGCATTAATTATTCTCATTGAAGAATGGAGATTGCTCGAAGATCACATAAAAGTGGAATATTTAAAGGTTTTTTATTGCCCAAATGCAAATGTAACACACAGAGCAATCACTGAGCATGCTGAAAAGAAGCAGGAGTGTGTCACAGTGTGGTGGTGCTACTGGTGTGGCACTGGGGGTTCCAGCGACACCCCAGCCTGAGCTGCACCTGTGCACAGACAGCCCAACATGCTGCAGTGCTGCCCAAGCAGAATTGCTTTAAGGACAGTTTTTAATTTATGGAAGGCATGTTGTTGTCAGTTTTTTCTGCTGGCAAACAGAGGGAAGAGAGGTTTTCTGTGTAACAGGAAAACAAGTGGTCCCCCAGAAGAGTTTTGTTCTCGTAAAAATTACTCTACCAAGTTTGAAATAACTTACAGGTGAGTCAAGTCTCGAAGGCCACGAAATGCATTTCTTGAAATGGTTTCAATTTTGTTTCCTTCAATGAATCTAGGCAAAAAAAAAAAGAAAAAGAAAAAATAATTTAAAAATATTTTAATTAACAGTATTATTAGCATCACCTGTGCTTTAAGCTATGGTTGCTGCAGCTCCTTCAGACTGAAAGGTAGGAAGTTTCAGTGGAGCTGATCACTTTTCCTTATCCCCTTTCCTTGGGTGCACTGCAAGAAAAAGGCAAGGACCAGGCAGCACAAGGAACAGCACACAACACAAACATTCAGCAGAAAAGGAACAAAGCAAACAAGGCAAAAAAATTATTCCTCTTGGTTAATCCTGTTGGGGTGTGTTGTGCGAGGCAGGAGACCTGCATAGAAGGGGCTTCTGGGATGTACTTTAGAATCTAAAGTCCTACCTTCCCCTCACAAATCACCTGCATTTTAAACCCTGAGGCAGCACAGAGGTGCCAGGGCCACCCAGGCTGCAGGTTGGCACTCTGATGGGAACTCCCGTGGCAGCATGCAGAGTGCCACCTCCACACCCACACAGCCGTGACCTGAACTGCAGACATCCAACCTCTGCACAAATGGCAAGACCACCGCCTCGGTTTTGTTCCAGCTGCCGCAGTTTGGCTCTCCAGCTGGGACGTCACCTCTGCAGGGGGCCGGCTGCACACCAGTCACAGCCCTGTGCACCAGGGGAATGATGACAGGCACATATCGATTCCAGGAGCACGCTGCTTCTCCTGGCTGTGCATCAGCATTTAAAGAAAGAGCTGATATTTGAGCATCTTGACCCCTGAGCACTTGAGGACGCATCCCTAAATATACCATCAGCTCAGCAAAGCGATTGCAGCCAGGTGGCCATCAAGATATTGCATGGTACAGCTGTACCTGGATGAAGACTGCATGCTGACTTTATAGAAGGTTTGATGAGATAAAAGTGCCTCCCTTCCTCCTATGCATCCTTGTTTGCCTTCCAGAGAATAATGCTATGAGACAAGGTCTCTTATCGAGAGACTCAAGATGGGAATGCAGATGACAAGTGCTCTTGGTTCTGCAGTTCAGATGTAGCCAAAATCCTTCATGAAGTGACTGGGACCCTGACTGCATGCAAAGAGTGCAGAAAAGAAAGTGCTGTGTCTACATGGAGCGTGTCAGAAAAGGGTCAGGGGTTACAAGGCTGTCTGGGGACACGAATTCAATCCGCAGAGCAGAGAGCCACACTGCCTCCTGATGCCCTCACTGGCACCTGGCATCCCGACACAGTGCCCGCTCACTGGCCCGTGCAAATAAACAAGGCTTCACTTCACACAGTACAGCAAGATGATGCAAATTTGGGCTCAGTAATTTGTCAGATTCTTGAGTCACCAAATCTCTCCTCCAAGAGATGCTGTCCTGGGAACGCCACTCTGCCAGCAAAGCTTCTGTCTTTATCAGACCTGTGTTACCCAGACTTTGTACACAGAGTCAGCTAGATTAAGGGTGCATTGAATACCATTATTGGTGCTACAAGTGCAGCAGGACACAGCCGGAGATGTATTATATATATGGGTATCCACTGTGGGTGCTCCCCAGCTGCTCTTCGTCCAGAGACTTTGCTTTGTACGCAAAGACACTTGTCATTCTTGTTTGTCAGCGAGGTTTCCTTATTCTCCACAAAGTCTGGTCCCTGGTAACTAAGAGACATGAGTTACGGAGCTGTGATAGTTTTACTGGCTGCATAGCCAAAAAAATAAACCACAGAGAAAGGCTGCTCACAGACAGTTTCCGTGAGGTGTAGGGGAGATTTGCTAGAAGAGGAAGAGCTCTATGGGTTTGGCAGGAAGGGCAACCACAGTCAGTAACTGAGACCACTTGTTCAGCTGCTAAAGGAATTTGGAACTGTGAGGCTTTGCCAATCTTCATCCTGCTCCCTGGCTTGCATCTGGTGACCAGGAACAGAGGTTTCCCCTTTGACCAGCTGAGGAGAGTAGATTTTGCCATGGCTGCAGGGACAAGCTCATCAATACTTGAAAGCAAGTCATTAATGATACAACATAAAAATGTTATTCTTCCTTTTTACAAACATGCTGCAAATAAATTTTTTTCCTGTAGACACAAGGAAAAGAGAATGCTTAGATAACTTGCTGCCTCTGAAAAATCCAGACGTAGCTGAATCACGGACTTTAGCGTACACCATTTACCATTATGCTCCATTTCTTGGTCTAACAAATTCCATTGCTCACTGCTCTACACATATCAGACTATTAACCCTGAATATACCCCACCTTAATATCTATTTGCCTGCAAAACCTTAGCAAGAGTCAGTTTTATCAACATCACTCTTCCTTTAGAGAAGAACAAATGTTTTCCACGGCTACCTTTCAGCACAGAAAGGTTGGTGGAAAGAGGAATTTTTGAGATTGTATTCCTAGTTTCAAGCACACCAGCTCATAGCCAGTAACACACAGAAATGCCAGTCCTTTGGAGTATGAAGGGAAGACCATTCTGTAACAGGGCTAATGCTTTTTTTTTAAAAGAAAAAGGAGTGAATTAAAAATAAACAAAAAAAATCAGAAAATGAAAATAATGTAAAAAATCTAGGTGAACTATGTAAACAAAAGGAGATTTAAATAAATTTAAATAATCATATAAATAATTACAATAATTTATGCTGTATGAAAGATATATATGTTTTTATGTGTTTATAATTAATTATTAGAAAAAGATAAATGACACAGACATTAAATAGGATATCAGAAAAAAGGCAAACTTGGAGAAGAAAGTTTGGGGACGAGAACAAGAATAGTAATCAAGGTTGTTCTGGGCAGTATACAGATACTCTGAAATTCCTCTTCAGGCCACCTGCAGGTCAGAATAGGCTTTCCCACCTCTTGTCTGAGGTTCAAATCCTCTTGGCTGTGATGGCATTGTTTTGGAAAGCCAAGCCAAGCTCTTGCTAACAACACCTTTTTAGTGTGCTGCAATTGCACAGAGACACCTTGTATTAACAGCATCTTTTAAAAATGCACTGTAACCTTTGAAAAATCATGAGCTCCTGTAAAGAACATATGCACAGGAGTGGAACATAAATCCTTCATCTTCCCTGCTCTTGAGAATCACAGTAAAGACCAAGAGTCCATAGCAGGAGTCTTGCCAACTAATAAAAATTCTTTATTTATAAAGGACATAAAATAGCAAACTTACAGGTATTCTAGATGGAAGAGACCAGCAAAGGCATCATCTCGTATAATGGTGAAGGAATTGGAGTTCAGTAAGCTGAAAATGGAGAGCAGGCATTAGGAAAGCACATTAAAACGTGACATACCGGATTATGTCTGTTGTGTTTATTGCCATGACCAAACTAATCCTACTGACTTGAGTCCACATTGCCCCACCAATGCAGCACACATAAAATACTGTGGAATGGTCTATTATAAGAAAAAAATTCAAAGGCATTATGTGATGGCAGTTAATGTCTACTACTTCCAGGAAAAATGCTCACTGTGCCACAGACCTTGTCTAAATGCAACCTGGTCTTCAACTCCGTGGTCCCCTGAGCAGGACAAGCCATCATCAGATGGCAGGTCTGATGAATGTGGATGCCAGTTTCTTAGCACCCCTCCAGCCCCATCAACAACTTTTAAGAGACCATCTCAGCACCAATCATAAGCTCCCAAGCACCAGCACCAGCTCTCATTTATGCTGTCGCAGTGGGTCAGCCCTCACTCATTCTGTCCTCCCAGGGGGATGCTACAAGCCTGACCTGCAGGTGGGGTATAACCCACGGTGTGGGAGGACAGCAGCAAGTTTATCAGCTGGAAACGCAGACATACCCAAACCACCAGAGACAAAGAGTCCTGCTATCCTTATAAAGCAAAGCCCTGTGTTCGCAGGCAGCAAGGAAGAGCAGCTGTGCTGCCTCCTCCAGGCACTGCCTTGCCCTTCTCCTGTGTGAACTTCAGGGACAAAGCTTATTAGAGCTGCACCAGAGTGGCTGTCACCTGAGCCAGGACAGGGTGGTCAGGGAGAAGGATGCTATGGAGACTTTGCCAGCAAAGTTCCTTCCTTGTTTTATCAAAGTACAATAGTGGACGATTTCCAGTGTTGATGTTCAAAGGCACAGAGAGTGATTTCCTCTCAAGAAAAGAGCAAAACTTCTCATTTGGTCTAAAAAATGAATACTACCCAAAAGAAACAATTTTTGGAAAATCTCAGAATTTTTCACTGTGAGTTAACATGTCTGCAGTAATCACTTTATTAGAGCAATTCATTAATCCTCTTTCTGTATGGTTTTAGGCATTTTACTAAAATTAATTTAGAAGACTAATGAACATGAAATGCAAACTTTCCCTGTGGTCCCTGGATATTATGCTAATACTAGAGAAATGCTCCTTAAATTATCCCAAAGAAATCTGACAAAGATGCAGACCGCCATCAAAAATAAATCCTTGCATTACTGTTTTGTCATGACTACTGCCACAGAAGACATTGTCCTGAGGTGCCCAAGTGCTCAATTATGCATGCAGCTCTTTTGCCATTTAATCATTATTTTTTCTCATGTTTAAGGGAATAATCACAAATTGCACTAACTGACAGAATTTGTCAGGGCCCAAGGCAGTCGTGATGATGACAAAACCCTCTTGCTGCCACATCTGACTTACGGCATAAAGTGACATGAGCAACTTCTGACTTCCTCAACAACTGACCTCTGCCCCACCATCCTACACACCTTAGCTTCTCCTCCTGGAACTCTACTACAGCTAAGGAAAAGGGACAACCTTATTCTAATCTTCCTCCCTCTTCCTAAACATCCAAAACAAGCCAGATTCCCCCATCTCTGATTTTCCACTCAGTTTCTCTTAACCCACCCTTGGATTCCTCCCTCTCCTTTCCAGCTGGCACAGGTCTGCTGGACCCATTCATGAGGTCCTTCTGCCCTCTGCTCAGGGCTCTGTACTGACCCCCAAATCTCAAAAAAGTTGGGTTTGAGACTGGTGTCATGTTAAGGGAGGTGAAAGCTTCCAGCCTTTGCTTTGCCCATTTCTCCCCAGCATTTTGCAAAGGGTGCTGCTCCTCCCAGGAGTGAGACAGGCCTTTGAGTCAAACAAGGTGGGGTGCCTGAGGAGAGGAGGCTGGCCATCATCCTACCAGATGTCTTTGGAGATTACCTCTTGCTAAGACCAATGTTAACATCTAGCTCTATGGCAAGCACTCAGCCAAGGTTTTGGCAGGCTTTGGATCTTTTTGCTGAATTTTTCCTTGCAGTGTGTCTTTGCCTGGGGGGTTACGGAGGAAGGTGTGGAGGGTCTGCTTGGTATCAGGTGTTCCTGACAGGCTTCACTGGGCTAGGCAGGGCACAGGCTGCAGCTTGACTTCCCCACAGACTATCAGAGAAATGAGTATCCAGGCTCCCCAGGGGGCTGGTACCGCAGTCTGCGTCTCCGTACCTTTCCTGCTACTGCCTCCCAGGACAGCTAAATTAAGCAAGTTTGGGTAAGCTCCTCGAGCTTCAGGCACACACCTAACTGCAACACAGACACTACAAAATGACTTGCCCGAGGACAGGAAGCAAGGAGGGTTGCAGAGTGCTGGGAGCAGGACCACTGTCTCCTGGGACAGTGGACCACCGGGTCAGAAGGCATTGGAGGAGCCACCCTCCAAACTGGGTACTGAAGCAGAGTCATGCTGCAGACAACACCAGCACTTCACACACAGAGGCTTCTTTCTGAAGTGTGTCCCGGCAGCCTCTGCTTGCCCCGTCGTGCCTGCAACATCCTAAAGCCATTGTCAGACTCCTGAGCGTAAAGTGAGCAGGAGTGAGAACCACCACATGACTCTGAAGGGGAAAACTCAGCCCTCAACTAATTAAACCTGAAGTTAAACACAGAGAAACTTAGGGCATCAGAAAACATTTTGCCCTCCTTTAGTAACTAAACAGGCATTTTACGAAGTAGTTTATGACCAGAAAATGCTTTCCTGTTATGAAACGCCGGCTCAATGGGCAAGCTGGGGATTTGGCTGTTACCTCCCTTTTTACAAGGGAAAGTAAGCCTGTTTAGGAGAAATGAGGTGGGAGCTCTATGCTTAAAGGGACTCTAGGAGGAACGGGCGAAGTGCTACTTGGCCGTGCTCCTTTCCAGTGCCATACTTACAGCAGCTGCAGGGAGGGCAGGTGGGAAAACATCCTGTCCTTGACTTCGGAGAAGGTCCCGTTGACCAGGCTCCTGGAAAAAAAGAGATGCCACCCATCAGGCGCGGACCGCCCCGCGCCCCTTCACCACCCCTCCTCCTCCTCATCCTCCTCCCGCACTCACAGGGAGCCCAGGCCGGCGGGCAGGCTGCGGGGCGCGCCCGCGGCCCCCACGCACAGCGCGGACTCCCGCCAGCAGCTGCAGGGCGGCCCGCACCGCGGGGTCCTGCGCGGGGCGGCGGGCGGAGGCAGGATGAGCGCGGCGGTGCAGAGCGCCGACAGCATCCGCAGCGGCATCGCCATCCCGGCCACCTCCAAATCCAACCCGCCCCGCTCTGCTACCCATGGAGCCCTGACATCAGCGCGGCGCCGCCCCCGCTGCGGCGCCGGG
>VWZF01002340.1:51274-74335 GCA_013396755.1 Sclerurus mexicanus | reverse complement strand
CCTCCGCCTACCATCAAAGCCCCGCAAAGCCCCCGAAAGAAGGGGGCTTTGATGGTAGGCGGATTGATCGGGTTGCGGGCTTTGCGGGGCTTTGCTGGGAGGCGGAGGGCTCGAGTGGCCCGAGTGACGCTACCATGTGGAGGTTTGGGTTGGCTCCCTGCCAAACCCAGCTGCTGACCGCACAGACTCCCCCCTCCCGAGAGAGAAGAAATAAAAATGGTACCCAAAAGAAAGTTGCAGTAAAAGTATATATATATATTCACTTATATTACAGTTATATACACTTAAACGCTACGAATATACAGAACAAGAATTCCAAACAACCCCGAAAGGGAAAAGGGGGGAAGGGGATAGGGAAAAAGGGACAAAAATGGGTAAAAGCAAAACAAAACAGATATACAAAACTTGAAAGCTCAGGAAATAGCTCAATAAAGTAAGGAACACAATAAATTCTCACCAAACTCCCCTCAGGAGAAGCAATTCCTTCATCTCCGCATGGCTGGGACAACAGTTCCTCAGAGAGGCCTCAGCTCATATAGATAAGAGCCAAGCCAACACACTGAGACCTGCTGTCCTCCCAAGCAGACAAAAGGAAGAGAGAGAGGGAAGAAACCTTCCTTCTTGTCTTTATACACCTGATTAAGTAAAGGGATGGTGTGGAATACTTCCTTAGTTATAGCCCTGGTACCAGGGAAGGCCTAGACCAAAACCAAGGAAACTCAACCACCACATACCCCAAGAAGTCGGGGTGCTGGAGGGTGTCCAGAGAAGGGCAAATGAAGCTGGGGAAGGGTTTGGAGCACAAGACTGATGAGGAGCAGCTGAGGAGGATGGGGGTGTTCAGAATGGAGAGGAGGAGGCTCAGGAGGGGTTTATCTCTCTCTACAACTACCTGAAAGGAGGTTGCAGTGAGATGGGTGTAGTCTCTTCTCTCAGGTAATAAGTGATAGAACGAGAGGAAATGGCCTCAAGTCACAACAGAGGAGGTGTAGATTGGGTATTAGGAAAAATTTCTTCACTGAAAGGGTGGTCAGGCATTGGAACAGGCTGCCCAGGGAAGTGGTGGAATCCTGGTATGTGTTCCAAAACTCATGGAATCATAGAACCATGGAATGGCCTGGGTTGGAAGGGACCTTAAATATCATCTAGTTCCAAATCCCCTGACATGGACAGGGACACCTTTCTACTAGACCAGATTGCTCAGAGCTGCTTCCATCCAGCCTGGCCTTAAACACATCCAGGGATGGGGCCTCCACAACTTCTCTGGGTAACCTAATGTGTAGGTGTGGTGTGTAAGGATACAGTTCAGTGGTGGACCTGGCAGTGCTGGGTTAATAGTTCGACTTGATACTCTTAGAGGTCTTACTGAGCCTTAATGACTCGATGGTTCTAAGACCAACTCCAGGGATGTCTAGGTCAATGAAAGAAGCAGATGGATGATGACACCACACAATTACAGTTGCTTTGTGATAATATGTGTGTGTCAAGTACTGATTAATTGAATCATGTTGTGTCTGAATGTTTGAAAGGTTTCAGAGCTGTGTGTAAAATCACGTTTGGGGTGCCCCGACTGTAACAGGAGGCATCATGCACACCAATAAAAGAATTGCTCTTGTAACCTTGTGTTACAAGTTACTTGCCTTGTAACATTCAAAGAATTACTCTGTAACTTGTAACTTTCTCTGTCCTCCAAGCCTCCCTGCTTGGTCTGCATAGCCCAGCTGCAAAAATCTTGTGAGAATTTCCACAGTGGCAGCTTGTGCCTGGTACCCCTCACCACTGCCCACACAGCTCCAGCTGAGCCTCCCAAGGTGGTTCGAGACAGCAGGGAGACCCCTCTGTGCTGAGCAGATCCAGGTCTCTTCAACTCCACCCATACACAGTCCCTCCAGCAGGCAAAAATTCAGAAAGCATGAGCAGCACCTGAGCTAGCAGGTTAATTCATTTATTGTCTGATTAGGCAGAAACAAGACAGCAAAACTGTTTGAGGTCACTGTTAGTCCCAGTTTTCTTTGCCTCCTTTTATCTTTTCAGTGATTTTAATGATTTGTGTAATACACCACTTTGCAGGAGCTATTATACACCACATCTGCATCTTAATTCTACAACCACAATAATCCAAGGATGTTTATTTCATGGGCAAGGAGACAGAAATTGTTGTGAACCATGAATGCTGCTGGATTTTCCTGTCATTCTCTTCCAACTGGGTTACTGGTGCTTTATCCTGAGGTCACTCTAAGTGCCAAAAAGAAAAAAAAAACACCAAAAACCACCACCACCACCACCACCAAAACAAAACAAAACCAAAAAACCCCAACAAAACAAAACACCAAAACAAGCAAACAAACAAACCAAAAACCAAAACAAACAAGAACCCCATCAGAAATCAAAAGGTTTTTATACTGTTTCTCACCATATCCTTCTGGACAAAACAGCCAGCACACAGCTAGACAAGTCCATAATAGAATGGGTGAAAACTGACTGAGAGACTGGGCTCAAAGTTTGTTACAGTAAATGGGTTTATTCAGCCTGGAGAAGGCTGAGGCATGATCTCATTGCAGTATGCAACTTCTTCAAGGTGTCAGTAAAGGGGCAGATGCCGATCTTCTCTTTCTGATGGCCAGTGAGAGGACACAAGGAAATGGAATAAAGCTGCATCAAGGAAAGTTCAGGTTGGCCATTAGGAAAAGGTTCTTCACTGAGAGGGTGGTCAATCACTGAAACAGTCTCCCCAAGGAAGTGATAATGGCTCCAAGCCTGACAGAGTTCAAGGAGCATCTGAGTGTCACTTAGTCATATGGTTCTGTTTTAGGTAGGTCTGTGAGGAACAGGGAGTCAGACTTGATAATGCCTAAGGGTTCCTTCCAACTTGAGTTATTCCATAAAACAGAAAAGACTCAACAATTATTTCCCAAAACTGCCACAAAGTCATGATGTTCCCATGAAACCGACAAGACATTTCTCCATGAAGTATGATTGCTGTGGTCATCCAGAGATGCCATTTTGGGAAGCCTTTTATGCATTTGTCCTCTCCAAGTGGCACTTAACATGCTGTCAGGAAACAATTCCAGGGTTTGGTACTGCTACAAGGTTTTAAATGTCTACAAATGCCATTTTGGCAAGTAAAGCACCTGTCTGAAAGATACACAGCTATTTCACCCCAAAGAGTTTAGGACTCCAATTCTGCAACTCAGTTCTTCAACTTTCACTTATGCTAAGCTAAGCAGTGGCTATTTCATGCAGACACCTAAAAATCCCAGGGCACTTCAAGAGGCAAAACTATTTACCTGCTAGCACTGCCCACAATTAATTTTGCAGACAAGGTATTTTCTGATTTAACTGATTTAAATGCAATTTATTTGGTGATCACCTTCACCTCCCCATGGAAAAGGAAGAAGGATTTTCTCCTGCTCTCCCCACCTAGGGTGTTCTGTGCAATTTCATCTGCAGCATCCCTGCTGTACCCACTGAGAGGCTGTCAGGCACTGACACTGAAAGTGTCAGGGAGCCTTCCTCATGAGTAGGAGGAGGATGAGGTAGAAGAAAAGGCAGATGCAGCAGGGCTGGGGTACTGCACAGGAAGGAGCCAGTGTGGAGAGTGTTTCGTCAGAAGCTGAGGAGAGAGCCTGGAGTGCCAGCAGGATGCAGCAGACGGTCCTGTCTTGCTGAAATTAAAAATGAGTGATTGTTTTGGAAAATTCACATGACAGAAAACAGGTGTTTGGGGGGGTTAGAAATATAAGTATGTATATAGATAAGCACATAAAAATTTCCCTAAAAGAACATTTTAAAAATTGCTTGTTTTAAAAAGTGATGCCTATTGTATCCACGCAGTAGCCTTGTATAAAAATGAAATCCTCTCTCTTTTTTGAGAAGAAAAAAAGGCATTGAAATACAGCATCAAAGAATAAGAAATAACACTGAAATGTGCATTTTGTAGCTTTCCTTCAAATTCCAGTTCATAGGCTCAGGTGATTTTTTATGTAGACTTGCAGGTGCATCCATTTAAGTCATGTCACAAATAAATGCAGTCAGCTGCATGTGAAGGATTGCACTATCCGATACCCACAGATAAAATGACATTTCAGATGGGTAACACAAGCAAAGAAGCACTTAGACTGTGTGTCAATGGGCATGATATAAAAACCCGAACAGATCCACACAGAATGCCAAGGCTGTGCCATGCCTTTAAACAGTCACCATAACTGAGTGTGCAGAGGAACATGGGTGTCCCCTGGGACACAACATTTACTCCAGTGCAGACAGGTAAAATGGTGCATGTGATCTTCCAAGTGGATATTAAATGGAAAACATTCTGATTCCCAGGTGAGTATGGCTGAGACATCTCACCACTGTGATGTATGATGTTATCACTGTCATTTCTGCTAACGCAATGACCCTTTCTCTTTTCTGACATCTTGGATACTTGTTTTGAATTGCAGAGAGAAATGGAATCAGATGAACACTTAGAAACACATAAATATTAAAATAAATATCCTGATGTGAAAGTTGTCAGCTCTGTTTCTTCAAGACCAGGAAGGCCTTTCTTACATATTCTCACTTTTGCTTCTCAATCCCTTTTTCATAAACCCCTGCTTTGCTGAGTAAATATTAATGTAAAGATTTTGACTATTTTTTCCTGTAACTGGACAGAAGTGGGCAGTAGTAGATAGAAAGCTGCTGAGTGGCTTACTCCATACAAAATGAGAAGTATGGAAGAGAAGAATACTTCAACCTCCTGTCTGAGAAAATATAATTTCTAGGTTAATTTGCAAATAGAAATGAGTTTTGCTGGATCACAACCCACCACCTGTGCAAAGTAAGAAATTTGAAAAAAATTGTGGGTGAGAGAAAAGTATGTCAGTGGAAGCGTTCCCACTATGAGGACTCTTAATTGCTTGTGACCCTGCTGCGGAAGAAGTTGTGGGAAAATTAATGCTCTGAGCAATATCCATCTTGCTGAGTATTTTCCTTTCTTTCTTCACTCATGGTTGATGTGACCTTTTTGGACTCCAACTGCTAAAGGAGATGTACTGCAACATGCAGAGCACGTTATTATTATCTTGAATGTTCTCCAGCTTTTGTACCAAATGTTTAGTCTGCTTGGTCAGGATTAAATGTCCTTTGCTTTTGACTCCTAAAGATTTCTGGTTCAGATTGCACACCTGGTATGTTCCTGCAGTTTTCCTTTAAAGAAGTGCAGAAGCGATTTTCTTTGCTGAAATTTAGCACTACAAGATAGGCTTTCATGAAAAGCATTTTAGAAAAATATTCTCAGAAACCAAACAAAAGCACAGCTTGCCAAATCCAGCTTTGTGAGAACTGGTATGTCCTCTGCAGTGGCACCCTGCTCCCCAGCCCTGATCTCTCACACCAGCAGTGTGATGCATGCCATATGTGGTGAAGGTGGTTATTCACATTACATCAGAAAGAGGGGACTTGCTCACAGTACTATCCTTGCTTTCATGTTTTCCAAAAGACCCTTTAGCAGGGATTCACAGTGGCTTCAAATCCAAGGATCTGAAGAGAAATCACTGTAGAAAAAGGAGCAGGCAAAACAAGTTGGGTTGCTCCAGAGATTTTCATGTATAGCCTTACCTATAGTCCTACCCTGCAATAAGGCTTCTTGAGAAGAGGTATTAGTAGTATATTAGCACCATGAAAGGAATAAAAAAATAATAAACATAACAATCCACACACCGTTCTCCTTCTGCACTTGTGAATGCCTGAGACACCAAAGGAGCTGCAAGTTGTTCCTTGAAGAGCAAAATTAACAGAGTCTGATTTAAGGCTGTGTCTCCACATCCAGCTGCACCTTCCCTCCCTGCAGCATCCTCACCCACCCGGGATCTGTGCTTCCTCACTACCCCAGTTTCAGTGACCTCATGCAATGGCTGTCCTTCTTCCAGTTGTGCCCCAGGTCTGTGCCTGTCAGATGGGCAAGAAACTGGAAATACCTCCAGCTGTACTACATGGTACTCTTGGTGTGCCAAGCCTGGCTGCTGCCACACTCCAGGTGAAGGGTGACCAGAACAAGGGCTGGCTGAATGCTCCTTGCCTGCCTTTCATCTCCTCTTCCCACTGGCTGCCAGTGGAAGCTCAGGATCTCTGTGCTCTCCATCCTTCTCTCCAAACTGATTTAAACTCAATGAGCTCAAAGCTAGCAAAGGATCCTGGCAAACAGGCACAAACACAAACAGATGCAATAACAGAAGTCTCATTTCTTTAGGACACCAGGTAAAAGAAAAGCCCCATAGACAGGATGACAATTCCACAAGAAAAGATTTTTATATTTATAGGATGACTGCATTCCACTATTTTGCTATGTGAAATTGGGTATGCAATTTGACCACCTTACCTCCCAGAAAATCAACAAAGAATTTTAGTTTTTTCTCTTTCCATCTTAAACTCAAAAAGTTTCTAATTTAGACTTGTAAATGAAAGTAAAATTAATCCTTTTTATTCTTAAGGACAGAATAGCCAATGCATTTGCTACAGAAAAAGTGGTCTGTTTGTGGGTGAATTAAATCCTTTGAAATCAGTGAAACAGAATTACTCTATTTTTGCCATGTTTGGACAAAGATCAAGTAAGCTGCAGCCCCACAAAAAGAGAGGCACTTGAAAATAAATCTTTAGATACCCCATAATTTCAGATAACCCACAAACAGAGACAGGGAGACTCTGGGAGAAGGAAAGCAGGCTTTGTGGAAATCATGGCAGGGGACCATTAAGAAGCAGGCTAGGTTTTGCCTTCTATATAATTGTTTATAGACAAATTATACAATCATCTAATAAATATCAGCTGCCATTTGATCAACTGCAGTTCCTTGACCATTTCACCCTGATTCTGTTTATTGATTTCATGTGCATTGGGTTACTTCCAACCTTGCCATTCAAACCAGAATTCCAGGGTACAACACCCTTACAGAACAGTCATTATGTTTTAGAAGAGGACCAATTCTCTGCAGTTCAAACTTCCCTGAAAATGACCTCAAATTGGTTTTTGCACATTTGAGATGAAGCTTAAGATAATATCCATCACACAGCAGACATGGCTTAGCTTGGAGGTTGTATACAGCAGTCAGACTTAATCTGACACACTGTTAGTGATGCTAAAAAGTGCTGTATTTTCTGAATTTCAGAAAAGTCAAGCTTTTCTCAGCAAAGGAGAGCAGGCATAACAGTCTAAGGTTACCCGAAGAGATGCAGAGCAGCTTGGGTGTTGGCGGCATAGCATTTGGTGCCATCTTTGCTAGATTATTCTCACCTTCCTCTTAATTTCTGTGTGGTTTCAGTCTGTTGTGCAACGTGGACATGCTAAATGCTTCTGGAAGTGTGAAGGGGCAGTGCTGATCAAAGCCTAGTCAAGCTCTGCCTGCTCCTTTCTCTCCCCCATCTTGCTCCATTTCCACCACAGTATTTACACACTGAAATACTTGTAGAAGTTTCTGCTCCTTTGTCAGCTCTTTCCTCGTAATGCAACTGCCGGAAGGTGAGTCACTTATTGCTGGATGCTCTCCCACTTGTCTTGTCAGTGCAAAGAGCACTAGAATGGAAGAAGGCTGCCCTGCTGCAGTTTAGACTCATTTCCATGTGAGAGACGCTCCCTTCATTTTCTCTTACCCCAGTCCCATGAAAATTGTGTGTGGAAACCACTGTGCTACAGGGGACAATTAGTATTTTCACCAGTTATGTTCTAGTTAACTAATTTTCACTAAGTATGTTCTGGGTTTAATAATGTTACATCACGTTACGTTATGCTAGAATATGTTTTATATTTATAAATTATGTTTCTATTTTACTACAACATACAACCTACGCCAGTGCACTGAAAAGCTTATCCAAATGTATGATAACAAAGAATACAGGTTTAAAATTCCAGGCGTGGAAATCATGATATGGAGACCATTAACTTACAATAATCATAACATCAATGTGCCTAACTTCGCAAACTATGTCACTGACTACAGTTTAATTTAAGCAAAGGAAAAAATTGCCAAGTGCATCTGTATTACATTTGTCAACCAGTTGAACAACTCATTTAAATTGATTTGAGACACTATAACTGCTCTCATGTAACAAGATCAGGCATATGCATGGGTGTATTTTAGCAATTAAAGAAGTGGCACATGCACGCAAAGGGCTGAGAACCTCAGCACTTACACTGCCATTACCCTCCAAAAGCAACAGAAAGTCCTTGCTCAGGCTTTGAGTGACAAAAAGCTAAAACTGACCTGGATGATGATTTCAGGTGTGTACCTCTGAGTGCACTTTTCCATGCCTCCTCTGCCCATGGCTAATTGCCCAACTTGGGGAAAGCTTCCTGACATTTTTCAAAAAGTTTTGTAAAAGCTGTTCGTGTTTTTCACCAAAAATGTTTCTGACAGGATTTAAATTTTTCCTCTTGGATCTACCAGGCTGCTCCCTTCCCTGCAAAGGGAGCCTGCCCTCTTGGTTCACCCCACTGCCAAAATACATCAGGAGTGCAGAGGGTGGGAGGAGGAGGAGACCAGCAGTGGATGAGGATTGAGTCAGGAATCTCCAGAGAACTTGGCCCATAGATGTCCATGGGATCTGATGGGCTGCATGCAAGGCTGCTCAGTGTGCTGGCTGCTGTCCCTGTAAGGTCACTCTCTGTAACTTTTGAAAGGTCTTGGGGAGCAGAAGAGATTCCCCAAAAGCTGAAGGAGGTCAAATTTTGCACCTGTCTTCAGAAAAGACCAAAAACATTACCTGAGGAACGCAAGCCAGTTAGCCTAACTTTGGTCACTGGTAAAATCATGGAGTGAGTTCTCCAGGAACACTTTTCTTCAATGGATTATATTTATCTAAACTTTAGCAAGGCTTTTGACACCATTTCCTGCGATATTCTTGCATCCAAATGAGGATATTATGGTCTGGATGGGTGGATAACTGGTGTGTAAAAGCTGCTTGGATGGTTTGCTCAAAGGGTAGCAGTAAATAGACCATGCTATGCCTGGAGGCCAGTAAAAAGTGGAGTGCACCAGGTATGTGTTCTGGGATCTGTCCAGTTTAACACTGTCATCAATGACACCATGAGTGCACTCTCATCAAGTTCAGACCAAATGTGGGGGTTCATTCAATGAATTAAATGGCAGGTCTGCCATCCAGAGGGACCTGGACAGGCTGAAGGAATGGGACAACAGGAATCTCCTGAAATTCAACACAAATGAGTGCCACATACCGCATTTGGTAAAGAAGAATTCCCTGTAAGATGGTGCCCAACTGGTTGGGAAGCAGCTCTGCCAAGATGGACCTGGGGATGTTGGTGGTACAAGACTGACATTATTCAGCAGTGTGTCCTGGCAGCAAGGGACAGGGGGGAACCAGGGCTGTACTATTTAGAGCAGGGCCAGGAGGCCAGGGTAATAACTAAACCCCTTTGCTCAGCAGTAGTGAGATCATGTCTGCAGTCCTGTGCCCAGTTTTGCCCCTTTCAAATAAAAGGAAGAGGATGATGAGCTGGGGTGAGTTCAGGGAGGGCCTCCAGGCTGCCTGGGGCCTGAAGAACTTCCCTCTGAGGACAGGCTAAGGAAACTGGGCTTGTCCAGCCTGGAGAAGGGTTGGCTTTGGAAGCACCTAACAGCAGCCCACCAGCAACTATGGGAAGGTCATCAAGGAGGCAGGGCCAGGGTTTTAACTCACAGAGGTGCATGGTAGGAGAATGAAAGATAACAGATGATGAAACAAGAGAGGTTCAGATTGGATATATGAAAAAAGATTTTCCCCAGGAGGACAATCAGACAATGGGACTGCTCCAAGTGGTTGCGCAGTCTCTGTGCTCAGGGGTTTCAAGTGACAACTGTATCAAGCCCTGAGAAACCTGGTCTGACCTCAGAGCTGGGCCAGCACAGGGTAGGACTAGTCATCTTCTGAGGTCCCTTCCAGTGTGAATAACCATTCTGTAACCTCATGAGCCTGTGGTAATGGAGCCTTGTTTATAGACTTCATAAACAAGGAGCCTGGTTGTAGGCAGTATCACTGAGAATAAGAAATACAACTTTGAGCTTTTTTTGCCTTCCCTGTATTCAAATTGTCATTAAAAATGATGGATTATTTCAGGTTTTGGGTTTGGCTTTTTTTTTTGCATCACCCAATTATATTCATGTACACACACATCCATATATATAGAAACAGAGATCCTCTGTGCATTTTCCTCTGTGTATTTATCCACTAAATGCATGTTTTATAATCCTCAGTGTTTTGCAAGGCTACAGGGTAATCTGCTTCATTCAATAGTTACCCTTGCTCAGGAAATGCACAACAGCCACAAATGCTCCACAGCTTGGTTGCTGGGTAAACTCTAGCTCATTTGTATTCAGCACCCTGTGTAAAAGTGATAAGAAGCCAAATACTCCTAGGAAACAGCACAAATGAAATACAGCACGCAGGAGGCAAAGTATTTATAGAAACAAAATATCAGCATTTTCCACACATTTACACAAAGCAATTTCAGTCTTTTCATAGGAAAAAAAGAACATCTCTGGCACTCATTTACTCATTTCCCTGCAGTCATATATTTTGGCCAAAAAGCACTGACTACATGGAAAACCTTCAGGTCACAGCAAATTAAAGATCAATGACAACCTAAAATAGATGCTGTCATATTTTCACTCCTAACATGTCTTTGAAATAAGAGCATTGTTTTAGTAAGTAAATAACGTGACATTTCTGCTTGAACGGGATTTTAGCCTTGTGGCTGAACCCTGTCTGCAGATCCCCAGCCTGCTATGAGGGAAGGATTTATATCTGTGTTTAACTCCTTGGGACCTCTGGATTGATTACCTGAAGCCCATTAAGTACGAGACAAAGGCTACTGATCAGAAAAGCAGCTGACCGCATTTCCCTTTGTTGCACCTGTGAGCTGCAGGCTCTGTTCAAGATGCTGAAGCCTTGCTGTGTCTGGGTGGGACGCCCAACACAGCCCTGGGGATGAGGCCCCTGCCCCAGCTAAGGGTGCTGGGCCAAAGTGCTCTAGCCATGCTCGAGGGAAGTGAGAGAAGGATTCATCCCACTTATGTCAAACAGGCTACACTGGCAAAGGGAGAAGCAAGTCAGGACAAGCCCCCATTGCCCACCAGTGCCTGGTGTTGCTGCATCCTCACCAAAGCCACCAAGTGCAGCACCTGTGACACTGCCTCCAATACCCCACTGACAGAGCAGCTTATCCTCTGTCTTTGAATGAATAGGCAGGAGTAGAGAACTGTTTTTAAAATGTAGGAGGTTGATTCTAGAGTCTATCGGTGATGTTTTAAGACTCTGATTGCTATGTGTCATCAGCCCTCCGTTGTCTCATATAGTCTTACGAATAGCATTAAGCCCATGCAGTAACTCTTATGGACTGGAGCAAAAATACAGTTGTTTAGTCATTCCACAGGAAAGGAATAGAATAGGTAACAATTTTTGCAGGAAGCTTAGGAAATAAGCACCCATGCAGGTAATTCCAAGTTATATTGGCATTTGGCTAAGATGTGAGTGAAGGCTGGGAGACACCATCAGCTGTACCTTCTGCTATGATTCCTTGGCTTTAATCATGATTTCCTATTTGTGGATTTTGGGTGTAGGGACTTGGGAATGTATGAAAAATATATAATAAAACCCCATCTGAAGTGTGAATTTATTTTTTTCTTTTTGTCTTTTATTGCTGGAGTTTTCATTAGGAACACTGAGAAATAGGAAAAACAAGAGGAAATGTTGGAACTGTCTAATATGAAGTAAAGAAATAAAACAATGTAAAAAAGCATCTGAACTTGGAAACAGCAGAAGGACCTAAAAATGTCTTTTTGTTGCCATAGTGTACAGTTGAGTCAAAAGTATTTTAGACAGAAATTGTCTTATCTGTTAGTAGAAAAGACAATAAATTTAATGGCACTAAGTAATCATTTGCACATCTCTAGTTTAACCTTTGTTCTCTTTAGTCTTTACCAACATTAAATAAGCAACTAAACACGTAGTGGTCAGTACACGCCAGTCATTTACCAACAGAAAAACAAGGCTTGGACAGCACTGGAAGCTGTGCAGCAGAAGCCATGAGGTGCTGCTGGTGGCTCATAGTTCAACAATGTATTTTCTTGAACCTATTTTTGTCTGTATCGACACGCACAGTGTGCGCAGGTAAAGCAAAGACATTTCAAAAGTGTATTACTGCAGCACATGTTTCTTGCTCTACAGGACACCAGCCTGCAAAGCTTCAAATCTGTTCCCACCTGGCAGAGGAGTGACAATATGTACCAGCTCTAGACAAGCCTGATGAAATGAAATAAACTGGGGAGAAAAAGGATGCAGTTATAAAATGTGTAAAAAACTTATCCTGAGGCAGCTGCAAAGTAGCAAATCTAAGACTTTCTGGCCAAAAATGTGGGAGCTTTGCAAATTACTCTGTTTAGGAAAAATTCATCCAATGCCATTTATTACAAAATTTCTGAGCCTGTTCCTTTGGGCATTGGAGGGATTAAGAAAACAAAGACAGTTTCTGTGCTTGTAGCAAGTCTTTTCCAAACAGCCTATTTCCAAAGCTGCCTCTCTGGGCTTTTTCTCAGGAGCACACTTATTTAGAGTAGGTCTGCCTTTCTGCTCAGTTCTATGTTTTACTCTTCCCTTACATCTATAATCAAGGATCAGAAAAGTTCCTTTCCCCAGATGATTCCGTTTCTTCGGTGAATTTACATATGTCATATATATTGTGTCTGGTGCTGATACTAAGGGAAAGACGGTTGCTTCACTAATTTCTATAGCACAGCCAGATTAATATGGAACCTATCAGAGACAAAGATGTATATTCATGCTGAGGACATTTGTTTCACCCTTCGAGACAGTTATTGATTTACTGAGGTCTTTAAAATTAATGTGGACGCTCTGTTATGTTTTGGATCATATGGCTAAACTGATTTGGTTTCTCCAGAGCTGTAACAAGGATGTCAATGTTTCCCAATGTGTACCCAAACAATATCTCTTTTCATCATATCAGATTTCTATTTCCTGTGCTAGGATCCTTTCCTACTTTTCAATACTCATAAATCATACTCTAGCAACAAAATAATTCCTTTTATTGTGAAGTCTCCTACATGGTCAGTGAGCTCTTATCTAGAGCAAAGCACACATTAGAAGCTACAGTTTAGGAGTTGTACTTTTCAGTTAAGGAAAAAAAACAGGCTTGGAAAGTAAGCTAATACCTCTCTGGACGTAATCTAGGTGCAGAGCACTGAAACCTCAGTAAAGTATCAGATGAACCTTGAAGGCCACGTGAGGGAGGGCCGTGAGAGAGGGCTGTGAGGGAGGGCACAAGACACTTCCTTCCCACAGGCAGGAGGATGGATCAGTAACAACAAATAACTTAGGGCAGGCTGGAGGTAAAAATAAAAACCAACAATATAAAGGTGCAAGATTAAGGCAAACCTTGTGCCTTGTCTGAAATCAAACAGGCTGCATAGCTTGGGAATTTGTGCATCACCTAAAGAACAAGATTTTCAATAGTGAGGTGGCCTCCTCTCAACAGCTTGACTGTTGCCCAGCTCTGGTGCATCCTGGGTTCAAAAGGCCCAAGCCCAAAGCTGCCCAAGACTTAGGGTTCCAGATCAGGCATGCCTGAATTCAAAAGAGATGCAGAAACAGGACGTTTATGTGCCTCTGTTCCCATGAAAGCCTTGAACCACTGTATTTTCTTAAAGCACCTTAACATAACAAGGGATCAAGGCCTTCATGAAATGTAGTTATGCAGTTCCAGCCACTATTTTTAAAATATCATTATAAACAGCACTTTCCAGCCTCACACAACAGTTTTCTGATCATCATTCATCAAGGAAATGACAAATCTATTCTCAGTGTTGCCCCAGGGAATTCTCTAAGCTTTGAGGGAAGGCTCTAAGCCTGAGGCTTAGAGTCTACTCTTTCCTCTGGAGAAGGAGAGATGTACTTCATCCTTCCAGGTGTGCCAAACAGAAAGAAAGAATCCCCATAACATTCATTAAGCTGAGCAGAAGGAACAAATAAGCTGTGGCCTCATAACCCAGGAAGGAAAGGGCAATGCTCCAAGGATGCTGCTGCTCTCCAAGTGAGTGGTGTAGGTGTCCCAGCTGAGGCCCAGCTGGGGAGCTCCCATGGCTGCCCACACCTCCAAGTGGAACACTCAAGACATGTTATAGGGCTCAGAGTAACTATACTTTCTAGGTCAAAAGGACTTTAGGCAGCTTCCTTACATACACTCACAGGGCTGTGTATGCCATTCAAACGGGTTACAGAGAGCAGCATTGCAGGAGAGACTTGGGGGTGATGGTTGATGAAAAACTCACTATGATCCAGCAATACGTGTTGGCAGCACAGAAAGCCAACCAAAGCCTGGGCTGCATCAAAAAGGGTTTGGCCAGCAGGTCGAAGGAGTGATTCTCCCCTTCTACTCTGCTCTTGTGAGACCCCACTTGGAGTACGGCGGCCAGTTCTGGTGTCCCCAACATAAGAAGGGCATTGGAGCAAGACCAGAGGAGGGCCATGAAGCTGATAAGAGGACTGATGTACCTCTGTCAGGCTGAGAAAGTTGGGGCTGTTCAGCCTGGAGAAGAGAATGTCACATGGAGACCCGCTAGCAGCCTTCCAGTATCTGAAGGGAGCCTACAGGGAAGCCAGAGAGGAATTCCTTGTCAGGAACTGTAGTGATAGTAATGGGAACAAATTGAAATTTAAGTTAGATATTAGGAAGAATATCTGTGAATTAGGAAGAACCACTGCAAGGGTGGTGAGTCACTGGAACACAATGTCCAGGGAAGTTGTGGATGCCCCAACCCTGGCAGTGTTCAAGGCCAGGTTGGATACGGCCTTAAGCAACCTGGTCTAAAAGGAGGTGTACCTGTCCATAGTAGGGGGTATTGGGACTAGATGTTCTTTAAGATCCATTCCAACTCCTTAACATTAAAATTCTATGATTTGAGGTACTCATGTCTTTGTTTCTGAGCATTAGGAATCAAGCCTCTGGAGCAGCAGTCTCTTACAAAAGGTGTTCTGGCCTAGACATACTCTCTAACAGGAATCAAGAGGGAGCTGAGGGATGTGGACTGGCCATACTGTACTGCAGGGGTTCTGGAATTGGCAGCTTTCCTTCTCCTACAGGTTACACCCCGCTCCAGACCTAGGCTCTCAGAAGGACCCCAATCAGCATAAGCTCAGTGTTAAGTCTATTATTTTTTATAGGCAGCACTGAGAAAAACAGAGGCTTACCAAAGCTGTCACAAATGCAGATACGTACCCTGAGTATCACAGCTATGAAAGGAGGTCTGTTGGTCTCTGATGTGGACGCTTGGCTCATGTGATCCCCCTGGTCCAGCAGTCACTGGCCCTTCTCAGCTCCTGCACAGGGCTCAGGACAACACAAGGTGCAATGCTGACAACTGGATAGTGATGAGCCTGGCTCTCCCTTGCAAATCTAATGTTACGACTTCCATCAGGAGAATCATCACTACAGTATCTGCTAGATGTAGTTACAGGATATTGCCCTGAACCAGACAGTCACTGAAAACAGAAAACACCTATCAGTTTGAATCGTGAATCAATGAGCTAAAAGGATATCCTTGCTTAAGATTAAAGACCGAAATCACCAGAGTTATCCTACACCCTTTGACAAACTTTGCTTTATATTTATATGACCTTTTCCTTTCTTTAAATTTTTGCTTCTGTTTTCAAAAGCAGAATTTTATAAAAGTTCTATTAAAGATGAGTTTGAGTGAAAATGGTTCATTTGTTTTGAAGCAATGTTAAGACTCCTTTCCAGAAAGAATGGAAATATATGGTAATGATAAAAGAACTTTGAATGAAGACAAAGGCACTTCGGGAGTGCAGCCAAAGTTCTGGGTGTGGGAATCATGCTCCCAGAAGTTCCTGCTTGACAGCTGGCTGCAACCAACTGGAGCATGGGGAAAACCCAAAGACTAGCATGCAAGAGCAATTAAAGGTCATAGCAGCAAAGAAGGAATATAAACATATGAGATTAATCTGTTGAGAATTGCATATTTATCAACAAAAGGCTTTGAGGAAGATCTGCCAGGAAGATGAGGCAGGCAGGAGAATTTGCTTGAGGAACAAATAGGAAGAATCTTGCATTTAATTTGGAATGAATAGCACCACTTATTGGTGACCATTTTCTGTGGGGAAATGCTGGCCTTTTCCCAAGTACGCTTATGCAGATAAAGGAGAAAAGCCACTGCTACTATGATGTTTGTTTTTATAATGGTCACTTGAAATATTTATGAAGATGGGAATCTGACTTGCTCTTCTTGTGACATAGACATTCCCCAAAATGCCCTAAGTACCAAAAAAATACATAGGTTTGAGCTTAACAAGACATGATTAGGCCAGCATTATATCTGACCTCATTTCAATTAAAATAAGAAAAAATCCACAGAAAAGCTTTTTCCATGTTTCTCACACTTATTAGTATTTAAAAATACATGCAAAACCCTCCATATGCACTAACAAGAAGCAGAGTGGAAAAGACTACAAGACAAATATCTGTAATAAAGAACTTGGTGCCTTCTCTCCAAACTGTCTTATCAATCAAAATGTATTTTGCTCTGCATATTTGCCTATTATATTTGCTGACCAGTGTGAGCAAACCTTACAAATATTGGCAGTCTTGAACTTTTCGGGAAAGAAGGTTCCAAGTAAGAAGCCATCCATCACAGCTTTGGCACTCTTGTTTAGAAATAAGCCAGGACTTCTTGGGTTATTCTGGGGGCCCTCAATTACCACTTATCATTGTTATAGGAGTGGTTATGGGATGGTCACCCACAGTAAAGGGGTTTCTATTCTGACATATGTGACTTGGGCATAGTGCAATACAGGTGCTGCCCTAGTAAGCCCACAATTTGAATGCATTAATTTGTCTATTCCCTGATTCCTTGTGCCCATATTCTTTTATTTTCTCTTTTTAGGGGGGTGGAGGGGAGAGGAGTTGTGAATTGCGTGGGTTTTTTCTTTTATTGCTAGCCTGTTAGCTAGAAACCTCCACTCACGGGAACCAGAATTGTGTGGAGTTCAGACAGGTTAAACAGCACTGGGAAAAGCCTGTGTGGAGAGGCTTGATTGAGGTCCGTCCGGAGCTGCAGTGGATGCCCAGGCTGCTGCCAAGTACCAGCTTGTGGAGGCTGGGGGAGCCCCGCGCTAGAAAAGGTCGAGGCAGTAAGTGGTTTGGAAACTTCTTTGTTCAAGAAACCTGTTGCAGCTAAAAGAAACGTACACTGGTAGAGAGAATGCGTGAGAAGATCCACTCTTCGTCTTTCCCTCAGAGCTGATTTTTGCCCAGCTAGGTAAGACAACTCTTATCTGAGAAGAAGCAAAGAAGCATTCCTTTGCTCCCAAGGAGGGGAAGGGAAGAGGAGGAGGGAAAGGGAACAGCTCAGAAGGCAGCACTGTGCATGCCTAAAGCCCTCTGATATATATAGCCAAGAAGACCTGGGGCCTGTGTGTGTGTTTCTGGCCACCCAGCTGTGAGTTTTCGCAGCTCTGCAGTGTTCCCAAAGTAAACTTCCTTCCTTGCTTGGAAAGTCCATGGCTTAGCCTTCTGATTACCTTTGGGAACACTGGAGCTTGCAAGCTGGAGCCTCAGCTTTCCCCAAAGTTCATTTGCTGTCAGCAGCTGGTGGGATCAGGCCCTGCTCCTGCAAGCTCTGTTAACACGTAACCGGATTTGTTCAATGGCGTTCCCAAACAGCAGTGTTTTATCTCTTGCCTCAGTTATCCTCAGTGCATTTGGCAGCTGGTTAAATGACAGATGGAGGCAAGAGCAAACAGTCCTGCTGGGACCTGCCTGTGCTCAGCCCAGCAGTGATCAATAACCTGCTGGTGCTCCCACCCTTGCTTGGACACCAGCTGGCCTGAGAGAGGGCACAGTTCACACCTCTGGCTACCCCATGTGCATATAACTTAGAAGGAGAAGTGACTTAATATTTTATGTTTGACATTTTTGAATGCAGTTGTTAGTTCTAATAGCTATTATACTATGTAACTACATGTATAGCTATAACTAATATAGCCATAATATAAATTAATAAAACCGTATTATTATCTGGATTTTGCAAAAGTCTTGGAAATGTACTTGTGTACTGAAAGCATTCATGTGAAATCAAAAGGGGAATTTTCTGTAGCTGTGGATCAGTTTGGCTTAGATGACCAGAATTTGTGGCACTTCTATTTTAATAATTCAAACTACTCTCTTAGTATTTTTGCTTGTTTGTTTGTTTGTTTAATAAGTCTTGGAAATTACTGGTTTGGGTAATTTTTGCCTTTAATTTTAGGTATTTTTGTATAACTTCTATTTATTTTATTGTTGAGGCTTTGCAGTAAAGTTGAAAACAAAGTTCAGCAATGGCCTAAGTTTGGACAAAAATTATAACCTCATTGAAAAACAAACTAGATCTCTGTATATACATGCAGCATATGATGCTGCTGTTCTGCACTGAGGTAGAACTAGAAAGACAACTAATGTTTCAAACTAACTGATAGCACTGAAATTTTTGCTGACAAAATCTCATTTTAGAGACCTTGTTTTCTGAAAAGCTGAAAGTAACAGCTTGGGAAAAAAAATAATTTTATAATATGACCTGACTTCATCGTATGTGGATATTTGCTTAACTTTTAGCAAATAACTGTATTAAACTTTACTAAAATCATAGACTTCAAGTGTAGGATTTGCAGCATGCAAGAGACTAGATAACTACCATTGCTGAGATACTTCAAATACTTAAGAAAAATATCTGTTGATAGTCCTGAAAACTTGCATTTTCTGCAGTGTGCATTCAGTAAACTGAGAGCTACAGAAACAATGATGGCTTAGTGTCACTTCCCTGCTATTCCACTGTACCTCTGGAAGGAAATCAGAGGCCTTTGTATTTTCCAAGCTCCTTTTATCTTAGGCCCTTTGAAATTATCAAAGGAACCACCTAGTCAAAACTAGCAAAAAAGTGGGAGCTGCTGATTTTACTCCCATATATGCCATAATGTGGTATTGGGTCTTGTGAATCCTATAGCAAACCTTATTCAGGCAAAAATATATCTATCCCTGTTTAAGTAGAAAACAGCTAAAAATGGAAGATTTGAAGCAATCTGCATGTGAAAGAGAGAGATGCGAGGACAGGTACAGTATGTGTCCTGAGCTACCTGTCCAGGACACCTCACTTTTACCTGTTACTCTGGGCTTCTGAGGCAGAGTCAAAGGGCATAACCAGCATGAACCATCACAACTACACAAAAGGCAATCCGTCTTCAGAGATGATCCTGCTGTCTTTACTTTCATACCTATAAAACAGGAAGGATACTTACTCAGCTCCATCTCACAGACTGATGGAAAAATCCATGCTTTCCATTTCAGGCTTTGTGGACCACAGGCAAAAATAAAAAAAATATATGCAAGTGTTGTACAACCAAGATCCTAAAACAAAGAACTAAACTGAATTTTTAAATTAAAATATTTAGGGGTTTTTTTGGTACATGCAAAGGTTTCTCTGAGATCCACTTTTCTGCTTTGTGTGCCAGCTGCTAGTTTCTGCTGGTGTTTTTGGAAGGCCTTGAAGCAAGTCCCTCATGATGTATGTGCTCTTAGTATGGACCAGTGACATGATCAATCTTCTGAGTCACTGTCATCCCCTGCACTTTCATGACACAATGCTTACACTGCTATATTTCACTGAGGAAGTGAGGTCACCCAAGTCCTACAGACTCCTAAATACAAGTGCCTGTTAATGTAGAGTAATGCAAAAAAACAGGAGCAACCCCAACATGACTGGAGAGCAAAGCAGCCTGCACAACCTGCCACACAGGACACACGACCAGGATATATGTGTGCATGGGGCCACATAGAAAAACCCAAAGCACAGGATTTCTGCCAAGGAAATCTGTTTCTCTCCATCCAGCACAGGAGTGAGGAAGAAAGAAAGGAGCTGCAGCACTGCCCTGTACGTGAAAGTAATATCAGCACTGCTGTGGAGGAACAACAAAACTGGGGCAAACAGTGGGGAGGGGAAAGTTGAAGGCACTTTATCATTCAATAAACTCATGCCTGACCAATAAAAAACCAAAAGCAAATACAAAAACCTTGTAGGCCTGCCTGCACAAAGGACTGGGGTAAGGCCTTAAGTAGGACCAGCCCCTTCACAAGCTCCAACAGCTCCTCTACTCCCCACTGAGTTTAAGACCCATATAAACCTTACCCAAGTGATTACAATCAGCACTTTATGGACACCAGTTGCAGCTACGGCACTACCAGCCATGGTCACATTGGCCCAGGAGGCGGCAGCACCACCTGTGTCTCCTCCTTCAACAGACCCTACCTCTACCAAAGGTGGGACATTGCAGAAGGTGGGATGAAGCAGAAAGTGGCATGAAGCAAAGGGGGCATGAAGTAGAGGGTGGGATGCAGCTGCAAAAATACAAAGCAGCAGCATGCAGAAAACCAACCCTTAAGGTAAAAAGCAGAAGGAGAACACACAGCCACTGTAAGAAAAGAGGCAGGGGATGACAGCAACCTGAGGAACTAAAAAAGGAGGAATCACAGAATGAGTGTCTGAAAGGGACCACAGTGGGTCATCTGGTCCAACCTCCCTGCTCAAGCAGGGTCATCCCAGAGCACATTGCACAGGATTGTGTCCAGGTAGCTCTTGAGTATCTCCAGTGAGGGAGACTCCGCAATCTGTTCTAATGCATGGTCATCTGCACAATAAAGAAGTTCTTCCTCATATTCAGGTGGAACTTCCTGTGCATCAGTTTCTGCCCTTTGCCTCTTGTCCTATTGTTTGACACCACTGAGAAGGGCCTGCCTCCATCCTTTTGGCACCCTCCCTTCAGATACTTATAGATATCAACTGTCCCCTCTCAGTTCTCTCTTCTTGAGACTGAAGCAGCTCCCTCAGCCTTTCTTAGTAAGAGATGTTCCAGTCCCTTAATCATCTTTGTTGCCCCCCACTGCACCTGCTCCAGGAGCTCCATGTCTCTCTTGTACTGAGGAGCCCAGAACTGGACACAGCACTCCAGGTGCACCTCACCAGGGCTGAGTAGAGGGGCAGAATCACCTCTCTTGACCTGCTGGCAATGCTCTTCCTAATGCACCCCAGGATACCATTGGCCCTCTTGGCCACAAGGACACACTGCTGGCTCATGGACACCTTGTTATCCACCCGGATCCCCAGGTCCTTCTCTGCAGAGCTGCTTTCCAGCAGGTTGGCCCCAGCCTGAACTGGTGAATGAGGTTATTCCTCCCCAGGTGCAGGACCCTGCATCTGCCTTTGTTGAATTTCAGACAGTTCTTCTCTGCCCTTCTCTCCAACCTGTCGAGGTCCTTCTGAAGGGCTGCACAGCCCTCTGGGGTATCAGCCCAGAGCTCCTCCCCGCTTTGTGCCATCAGTGAACTTCCTAAGGAAGCATCTATCCCATCATCCAAGTCATTGATGAACAAGTTAAACAATACTGGGCCCAGTATTGAACCTTGGGGGACACCACTAGGGACAGGCCTCCATCTAGACCCTGTGCCACTGATTATGACCCTCTGGAACCTGCCATTCAGCCAGTTCTCAATCGACCAGGAAAGAGGAACTGTTAGAAGAGTGAGAAGATTTATCAACAAAGGAAGAAAAACCCTGCTCTTCCCAATATGTTTATTTTGGGAACAGATTCATTGTGCATGTGCAGCTTATCTCTATAGCTCGGAGAAGAGAATAGATCAGCTCTCCGCTGTCACCTCGACTGACAGACAGCTGTTGTAGGGGCAGAGTGACAGCCGAAAAGCCCCGTGATTGATTCCAGCAGCGTCTTGCTCCATTGCAGCTAACGAGAGGCTTGTGTTCACTCTGCTTTTTTGAAGTGATTTCTTCTAATTGTCTGTTTAACACCTTAAAAATACCGGGAGATACAGGTCAGTGCTCCAGTAAGTTGATGTTCGGGCAGTGTTTTCCAGGTACGAATGAAGATTTGCTTATGCTCAACACAAAGGCTGAGAAGAAAAAAAATTAATGATCTTATCAGGTAAAGCAGGTGTTGTGGTCACACCACCAAGGTCACTAGCATTAACAAAACACTCTGAGAACAGAGCTGTGGCATGTTCCCAGCAAGGTGCTGGAGTGTTGTAGAGATAATGTGCTCAGCCTCGAGGGAAAAAAATATGATGCGCTAACACTCGCTAACAGCTGTTAATGGCAGAGTATTGTGGACAGAAGAAGGATGTTTGACCTACCAGTCCTTTGGAGGAAGATGTAAACAACTGGCTTGATTCCCCACTGCCTTGCCCCTGCTATGGCCTTCTATGCTTGTGCCAAGTAAAAGCAGCGTATATGCTAAACGCTTTCACAGCAAAAGAGCTGAGTTTTACGAGCACTTGCATGGATGTAAAAATCTACAAAAGTGCAAGGTAGAGGAAAAGTAGGGCCTGAAAATGCAGGAAGAGGGGCTTCTGCAAGAACAAAGCAAACGGGGAGACTCAGAAATGCAAGAACAAAGAAAACCAGGAGACTCAGAAATGCAGTTATATAGTGACTAAATGAAAACAGCATCTTTTAACTCTGCTAGTGGTGCCCCAGGAGTCTTGTGAGTCAGAGGCACTGCCTTCCATGACAGAAATACATTGTTATTGCCTCTTCTTCCTAAGGCTGTTTCAGAGCCATCACATCTAGGAAAGAGGAAACACCCCTCCCTCCTGGATCAGTAGACTGGACAGCCCAAGGCTGCACACTCCACTTTTGCCCAGCTGACACCTGCAGAAGGGCCACCGCAGTCCCTGCCACACTTGGCAGAGCAATGGCATTTCATTATGTGGAGCTCAAGGCATTCCATCACCGGGGCTGGAACACCCTTAGCCCTGCTCCACACCATGAATAAACTCGCACGTGCCTTACAGCCTCGCTGAAGGCGCAGCAGTATTTCATTCACCATAACTTTTAATACTGATAAGGGTGTAAGAGCAATAAGGAACATTTTGTCCTGCCCGTCTGTGGTGGTTTGACCCTCGATAAGTGCCTGGTGTCCAGCAAAACTGTTTCAAGGCTTTTTTCCCCCCACACTTTTCGCCTTCCA
>VWZF01002340.1:0-51045 GCA_013396755.1 Sclerurus mexicanus | reverse complement strand
CTCTTCTCCTCCTGCACTGACCTTGATGTCTGCGTTGTGATGTTGTTAATCCATGGCTGCCAATTTCTAACTGCGCAACAACTTCTTAAATATGTTTTCACGCAGGGGCGTAACTTAATGGTTCAAAAGCAGGAAGTTTTCCTCGGAGCTGGCCCTCATTGGCTCTGCTCTGTAGGATGGAGGGAAACTTCCAGAGGCTTCCAACAGAAGCCAATCTTCCTCTTAAAAAAAAAAACCCTAATCAGAGAAACCCTTGACACCATCTCAGTGCAAATTAGAGATGAAAAGCTATTTACCTGTAAATGAGGACATGGGTCCAGAAGTCAGTGTGTGAGGTCACCACAAGGCACTGTGAAGAGTGTAGGTAGCCTACAAAGACCTCCACTTTCTCAGTGACACAGGGTCACTGAGAAATATCTCACTTCAAAAGACCCCAGAACAAGGAGGCTTAAATTCCTAAGCATGCCTTCAAAGGAAGGAAAATAACTGTGTATGGCACAATGAAACCATCCACTGCTCGACTGACATGGTGTGTGTCTTTTCTGAAACCTGAAGTGCTGCCCTGACAGATTTAACATTCAGCTGAAATTTTTAGAAACAAAACCAAAGAGAAAACCAGAGCGTGACAGCTTGTGCCACCTGCATGGGATCTGTGTGAGTTTTAATGGCATCAGTTATATAATTATTTAAAAAAAATTATCCAAATGCGTTTACTGGTTATAAACCCTTCTACAAAAAAAGTCAGTGGCATGTGTACTTGCACCTGCTGCCTTTTGTGTTCCAGCTGACTTTGTGCTCCAGCTGACTTTGTGCATAGGAAGTTCTGCATCAGTAGGGATGGCAATACACTGGTAGGCATCCTTCCCCTCTCCCCATCCTCCTTCTCATGCATTGGTACGCTGGGGTCTGCTAAAAAAACCAAAACAAAACTAGCCAAAACTACTCAGTGGGGTGAGGGGAGAACAGAGTAGTGGAAATGCACAGTATTAGAAAGCAGTCTCCTACTGTGATGAAATGAGAGCTGCATTTTGAGAGCATTCTCTGCTGCTTGAACTGTGCAGAAGGTCAAGACTTCACTATGCATGCTCCAATCCTCCTGGAGACTTAACCACCTCCTCAGCTGCACAGCAAGGATTTCAGCCTATTTCTGTTTTTATGAACTTCCTAGAAACTTTCCTCATCTTCCATTTAAAAATGTATCTTTACTGTATCCCGAGCCCCTCCACCCATCTAAACCATTTGCAATTCCTCTGCCACTATTGAAATAGATGCTGTATAGAATCAGAAGCCAGACTGTGCGCTGTGGCTTCATTACAGAGATCCAAAAGAAGACAATAAGAGTAGTTAAGCAGACTTGTATTTAGTCAAGAGTTTATATAGTGTGTTGTGAATTTTCTTAAAAGATGCTTCTCTAGTTACATTTGACATATTATTTCCCCTCAATAGCTAGATTTCTTAACTTGACATATTACAGACCAAACTAAGCTCTCTTCCCTTCTGCAGTTCCTCAGACTCCAGAAAGACTAGTTGCAGGATTAACTGTTCAATAGTGTCTGTGTCTGCAAATTAGTTTTACTTCACATCTGCTTGGCAGCCCACTAACAAAGCAAAGCACGAATGCTTCCCTGCTTGGGCACCGGATTCTCCTGCAGCCAGACAACAGGGCTGCACCAGTGATCTGCCAGCTGTGGTGCTGGAGCAGCACACCCTGACCCAGTGGCTACAGAGCTGTCATGGCACAGAATTCGGCTCAAAAACAGTTTCTGTAAGGGACAAGAATGGTTGTAAACATTTTTTTCATGAGTTTCCACAGCCTTGCAGAGCTTTACACATCACAAAAGCCTGACACATATAACCAATCTAGAAAACTTCCAAAATATTGGAGACCTTGCTCCTTTTCCCTGTATTTTGGCTATGTGCTTCTCTGGTACACTTTGATGAGAAGAAACGTGCATGAGAAAGAGATTTTTGAGAAAACAGATCAGACGCAACACTGTGTTTGTCTTGAGTTCCCAAGTGGTGTGTTCCTACTTGGGATGCCTAGAAAAAGATGGATAACACACACCTCTCCTGCTGCCATGTTATGTGTACATGAGCAACTCCCCATTCCAACCAGCAGTAGGTGTAAGACGGGAGCCTAATGTTTGCAGCCTTTTGAGAAAAATAGTAGCACCTAGCTGAAACCACTGTATTCTTTCTATTCACATTAGATTAAAACTCAAGCAGTTATAATTTTGCTATAGCTGACTCAGCCTGGATTTGAATCCAGGATTTGAAGGCAAATTAAATTCCTCCATCCATGTTAAGAAAGCAATTCAGCTTCTGAACTGGATCAGCTTTGATGCCATGTTAAAGAATTTAGTTGAAACATGGTTTGATGAAAGACTCCTGTTCTGCAGCAGATATAATTATCACACTGATCTTAATTAGATCATGAACTTGACTTTAGGATCCCCAAAAGAGTATTGAAAGTTTGGTCCAGTTACACTGAACTTCGTCCAGAACACTGAAGCTTATCCATCAAGATAAATATATTACCAGTTCTTTGATAGAACAGATGCTTGATGAGTAACAGAGCAAATGCCTTTTTAACTATGATTTTTTAAAAGGATTATTAAACTGCACTAAAGTGTATGCTGTTATCTTTGAGGAAAAAAGTATAATACATGAAAAACAATTATTATAGAGCACATTGAGCACAATTTTTCAAGCACTAGTTTCAGAATTAAAAACATTTGAACAAAGGTTCTCTCCGTGGAGAGTCACTTTGTAACCAATTCAAAGCTTTAAATAGCTATTGTTTAAAAAAATTGTCAGCTACAGAAATCGTTTTCCCTTCAGATTCCAAATCCTGTCAGACCAGGGTGATTAAAATGTTGCATTAAAAAAAAAGGAGGGGGGAAGGAAAAGGCAATCTAATCACCCCTTATAAAAGTAAAATCAGCAACTCAATTTTTAAAGCATCATGAACAAAAGGCTCTAGCCCATCTATCATTCACATATGGATTCATGTAATGATTCTTCAATTAGAATTATTATCTGTACAGCAGCTGAAGACTGAGAACTGCTGATACACTGCAGATGAGAACATTTGCTAGTCTCTGGGCTCCAGCCTTTCTTAAAAAATGATGATCACACAATATAGGTTGCTCGGTTTATATGTGTATTAAGCTGCAATGCCAGCATTTACATTTGCAACATTACAATTTTGCTTTCTTAGGCTCAAGAGAATTTGCTGCATCTGGTAGATTTTATTTGCTTTGTATCTTAGGCAATTGTTATGAGCAAAGCACGAATAGGCAATATTATTGCTTAAAGTCCTTTGTTTTGTTGATTATCTCAGATACTACAAAGAAAAAGGAAACAAAGAGTGGGCCTGTGAGATGGGTCATTCATTGTCAGTTCGCCTGCACTATATTATCCCAGTGCTGTTTTTATAAGGCTTGTCCATCTGCTCCTTCATTTCTTCCACATGCATAGATCCAGATAGTCTAAGATGCAACACCACAGGGAAAGAAAAGCGCCTCACACAGCAGTTACAGGCACTGTAAGGGAGTAAAGTGATTTTGGCGATTCAGACCACAGCTATCTGAGTGGTCCCTGCCTACCCTTGCACCCTGTCCCATTGCCAAGGATTACTGTCTTCAGTGAGCAAGTATGTGTAACACAGCAGTGCTGCAGCAGCACAACGGGTGTTGTGCTGGCTCTACAGCCACTGCTCCCCAGCCTGGCAATGCTCACACTCCAGCTTCAGTGTTTGGTAACACACTGTATGCACTGTGGGAGCTTGCAGAGCAGACAAATCACTGGGTTACAGGGCAGTAACTTAGAGCAGCAGACTAGGTAGCAAGAATGGTAACCTTTTAAACCTTTCTGCGTCCTCAGCCCTTCTGGAATATTTCAAGTGCTTGCCCGTTCCTATTTCATGGCTGGTAACCACATGCTGTGACCTAGATGATGATGGAGAAATGTAGCTACATAAATAGGAGCTGTGAGATAGCCTTACTAAATGGGCATCTGTTCTTGGGGTTTATACTAAGGATTCCTGCTCTATCAACCCCAAGTATGTTCTGAAGGCCAGGCAACCTTCCCAGTGGTCTCTCTAGTAACGCAGAAGCTGGAGGTTGCAAGCTGGCTCTTAGATTTTTGAGCCATGTGAAAGTCTTTAGTGATGTGTAGAGATTAGAAAAAGGGCTGCAGTTAATTAAGAAGCCTCTTACTTAACTGAACAATCTTGGAAAGATCTTCATAGAAGGCAAATACTGTTAATATATTTGTTTTACTCTGCATGGTTTGACAAACACATGCCCATGCTATTGCCACCTTTCATAGTACTGCTTTTAGTGGGCAAGACCTGCTGTAGCCATGAGATCTCCCTGTAGCTGCTATATAAAGGAAGTGGAAACTCTGCTCATTGGGTGTATGTCCAGTGTTATTCCACTACTTTATTACAGACATTAGTGATTAGAGAATAAATAATTTATACTCTTCCTTGAAAAATACTTTTTATCCTCTACTGAATCTCCTGTTTCAAATATGCTGAAAATAACCAAGTCTTCTCCATTTCCTTGGAAGTATATTGCCATTTGAATCACTTAAAACTTCATTACATTTACATGACATTATAGAATGCTTCTGTCTGTAAAAAATGAGTATTAATTAAAACTGAAGACACTTGTGGGGACAAAGCAAGCAAACAAAACTTCAAACTGGTACAACAGCTTACCAAAGTAATATAACATGAATATTTAGTTCAAGAGTTTGTGCATCATGGTGGGACATATTTCTCAAAATATTTTAAATTTTCTGACTTCAGGTGGCATCACTAAGATCTGTGAAGAGCTTGAATGACAACAAAACTAAATTTTATTTTGTTTTCTACTGAAGCTATCATCTTTTTTTTTTTTTTCTTTAATAAAAAGGGTTTAAGAGGTCAAAATCAAAAGAAACTATTTAGCTTTCTCTCTGGATTCTTCTTTGGAACTTTGTTGAAATTTTCAGCTTTGATTGCAAATAGCAAACATTTCAAAGACAGAAAACACTACCCGAGGAAGTAGTTCAATCTATGGTAGAACTGGGTGAATTACTAGCAGCAGACAATTTATTACAAGACCACAAAACGCAGAGAGACTTCTTCCTCTCTGAGAAAGCAACTGCTGCTTTCCTTACTCAGAGTCGGGATATCATTCCTCAAATGTTTATTTTAGCTGCTATCAGGCACCTCTCTAGACTCTTGTAATGATAGTTCTAACATCCACATTCTTTCACTGGTCATCTAAATCAATAATTTATACTCATTCAGGCACAGAACAGCAGTATTGAAAACCAGGAAGAAAGGTATCACCAAGGCCTGGTGGTTCACACTGGCTGCTCCAATATACAGAGTACTGAGGCAGGGAGATGCAGAGCCTTGACTCCAAAAGTTTATGGAAGTCCTGCTGACTGGAAAAACTGGGTTCAGCATGCCCTAAACAAACAAACAAACAAAAAAACAAACCACAAACCAACCAAAACCAACAAAATAAATAAAAAAGAGAAAGGAAAGACAGGACATTTACATCTCCGTACAGACACAAGGGCTCAGTGCTCAAGTTATCTGATGTGTCTCCTAGGGCATGTTTGTACAGCAAATAACTGTGACTGCAGTCTGGGGAGCTATACCTGCACAAGCCTTAATCAATCTAACGTGTAACTCTAGCAATAACAATGTAGAAGCACAAGTTCAATTCAAGCTTAAGATAGAGTGGATCTCATTAGGTGAGAGCACCTTCATTATGATTACAATATTATTAACTCCCACATATTAGCATCACCTCTTGTATCAATTCATTTGAACACACTGGAGAGACAATCCTTTCAAAAGCACCGCTACTTTGGTTAAGAGATTTACAGAAGGATGCATGTCTCAGATCCCACCACACAAAGTAACTGAAACATTTCCTGACATTTAGAACTCATTAATCGTGGTATCCCCAGCCTTACTACATTACGGTCAGACAAAGAAAATGTCTTTGAACATTATGCTCACCTTGAACAGTAAATGACATAGAAGCTGCATAGAATGTAGTAACCACATTTAAGAATAATTACAAGTTTTGCAACCTACAGCAGTGTCACTCTAGTGATATGGAACCTTTGTTTCAGGAATGGACTCTGAATCCATTGTTTGCTTAATGAATTCAAATCAGCAACTGCACAGAGCCACAGAAGCAACAGTGCCAATGGCAAGAGACACTACAGAAATGCAAGTCTATACATATTAACAACAGTGGACAAAAAATGCCAAGTATGCTCTCAGGTCTCTCTAGCTCTTGAAACTGCTGCATTAATCCCACATGGCACTCCTCCTTTTCAGCGGGTCTCTGATCTGATCACCCCATCAAAGATGAAATGGGAAGAACGAATATAAAAAAACAAAGCCAAAACCCCCCAATAACTGCACCTCTCCACTCTACAACTCCTGACTTTCAGTATGAAACTTCTTTGGGCTGGCTGAGCAACACAAATGTTTTCAAGAGCTGAGTACTGACAGCATAGGAGGTACTCTAAAGTTCTTTGCCACTGGAGGATGATTTGTGCTAGGCAGTTCATGATAGGTGAGAATACCTGAAAAACATTACTATTCCAACTCTGTCATCTCCCCATACAATTTGAAAATTGTATTTAGTAAGGGCTATCCCAACATTTGCATAAAACATTGAAAAAAATTAAAAGGGAGACATACGCTGATGAAAAACAAGATATTTTTAGAGCAGTGAAACTTGTCACTTGGATAGCCTATACCTAAGAAGGAACTCAATCACTGCCACAGACAATCTTGTTAAACAAAAACGCATGAATAAACATTCTGTGATTTGGTAAACACTGGTCCAAATAGCCACCCACAGACTGAAAGGCAAACTCAAAGTCTTTATGAACATAAAGTTTTACTTCGGTAGGTATTAAGGACATTTTGTATGCTGCAAAAAATTGTGCCTGGCCCTCTGTTTTGGAGAAAGTTTCACCTATTTTCCTAAGGCTGAATTTCACCCAACTTTTTATTGTTGTTTTCAGATCAAGAATAGATTTCTGCATTGCAGATGCAAAATTCCAACTCAATAGAAACCTGACATAGTTCAGACAAAAAAACTGTATCTGCCTGTGTTCCTAACTCTGTATCTTCTAGTCTTCAAGTTGTTCTGTGGTTGCATTAGAATCACTTATTTCATTTATACTTTTTTCTTGCTTTGCTTCTTTTCTAAAAGTCTTCAAACACTTGTCGAGTCTTTTTAGGAATACATCTACATCTTGCTTTTTAATTCCAATTGCTGAGGCAGCATTGAGGTAAGCACAGGGATAGTCATTTGAATGTGACATAAAGCCTTTAAAAGTGTAGTTATTCACAGTTTGTGTAGACCCACAGGGAACAACCCTGAAAGAAACAAAATTGTGATTCAGTTAGAGATGCCTTGGACACGTTATGTGATACTCTAGGTTGAACACAATTACACAAATTCCTACTGCAGTAGGGAGTTGCTATTCCTATCACTGAACTCAGCATCAGCATAACATTTAAAATCTGTTAAAATGCCGGGTCGAACAGGAGAATTACTTATGTAAAAAAAAGGGAGAACCTGAAAGCTTTATAGCAGGCAAAGAATTTAAGAGTTTTAACTTTAAAAATTGAACCTGTTGAATAAGGTGGCTAAAATTACAGGACAAACCAAGATTAGGACAGAAAAATTAAAAAGAGCATCTAACTACAGTACATATAGATTTACTGTCATTCATCTGATCAGAAAGGGGAATAATCCAAGCTAATGAAGCACACTTTCTGACATGGAAACATTCAGCTCTGCTACAAAAAAAATGGCATTTAAGTCTATGGCAGAGGTGAGCATGGCACCACCAATATTCAGATTAAGGAATTCTGCCAGAACAAATTTGAAAACATTCTCTTTTTCTAAAAGGTTTAAACCAAAATCTTTTAAAATTATTTGTCTTGTATTTTTATGTAACAGTGTCTAAGAATAAAGTTAGCTAAGACTGGCTCAGGTTGTAGATTTTTAAAAAAAAAAAAATTAAAAAAAATTAAACAGTTCCAGAAAGCAGAATTTTCTTCCATGTGACAAAAAACTATGTAGGGTATTAAAAGCTTATTCCCCTGACATCCAGCATAACCATATTTGTGCTGCAATAAACAAAACAAAGATCTTCCCTAAGTAGCTTACACCTGAACTATAAGATCAGACAACAGCTGGAAACTAAATGAAACCAAGGAGTACTAAGGAATAATGACACTAAATTAAATGGGCATAGATTATCTATTTAGCCTACCAAAGTTAACAAAGGGAGCCTCACTGCTAACTCAAGCAGGGAGACATTATTTGATAACAGTAGTGAAGAAGGGTGATTACTCTCTGACTCAGTTATTGTCAGACTGCATTCTGCAATCATGAGACAACTGGTATAAACCAAATTTTATGTAATAAAATATATGCTAATATAACCCCTTCCAATTTTTCTAATTCATAGCATTCTTACCTTGCTCCAGAAACTTGTCTTGTGAAGAGCATAGATCCAAGCTGGGTAACAGCAGCATCATTACTTTCATCCAGATTCTTCAGTGACATGGCTAAAGTAACATAAGGTCAGGTTAAAACTGCTACAAAGCTGCTTTTTTTCCAAAGAATCACCAAAAAGGACAAGTTGCTTTCAAACAACAAGGATCTAGCCAAATATTTGTGTTCATATACAAAATAAAAAAGACATACCGATCAATATGACATTTCATAATTTTTAAGTTTTCCAAAAGCTGTCATAGATTACTTCTTTGGTTAAACTGTATGCAGATTCTGCACAGGTGGGCAATATTACTTTTGTGTTCAGCAGAATTTTTGGTTAGAACAAATACCTTGAGCAAGAATTCCACAAGCCCTGTTACAACACTAAGATGAGAGGTAAAATAATTACACCATAATTTATTTTAAATGTACTTTATAAAAAGTATTACTATATGCTAACATCTTCTGCCTGCCTTGATTATGTTGGATAGGAGTGAAATAATGGGCCCAGATTACTACTCTGCTTTTGTAGGAGGTTACCTTATTGGGTTCAATGGTTTAATATCAGCCTAAGAACAATTCAATAGAGTGTAGTGAACAATGTTCAATATATAGGAATGGTATGTGAAAGTGCATTGTGAATGCACAGTATAGTAGAATTTTTTTTTAAAGATAAAAACCCAACAATTACCTAAGGAAATGGGATTATGTGGTGTGTCTAACAGTCTCTCATTATGACTGTCTGCCAGCTTCTTCAGCTCACTTGAAAGATAGGAAAACATTTCCTGGAAAATAAAGATGCAATGTTTTTGTTGTTAGCTATCAAACAGAGAAAATAGCACCAATTTCACAAAACTGTTCAGTCTCCATTACATCCTACAGGTGCCCAGCTGACTCTCTTTTCAAGTGTACCAAGTAAGTGGACCAGACAATTCACTGAAATAATTCTATAAAGTAACAGCTTCATTTCAAGAACACTGTTCTTATCTCTCAAGCTGATACAAAAGTCTCTATCTGGTTTAACATATGTGCTTGGGATATCTGTCATTCTCTTTGTGGCCCTGAAATCTAGGCAGGTAAAAACTTGAAGAGATTTCCAGTGCACAGTGGGCCTTACCCCAACCCACTGCTGCAAAAGCCTTCTCGTGCCCTGGCCCCCCAAACCACTGAGAATGAAGTGTCACCACCACAGGTGGTCGTGTTATGGTAAATTGCTCTTTACTTTGTTTTTTATCAGACTAAAAGCAGTACATTTTGTCACCAGTATCACACAATCACAATTCCCACTAGTGCAGAGACTTCCTTCTCTGTATGAGAATAGCAAGCCAGTCTGTTCAAAAGGCTACGCGTGCACATTTGACTGTATTTTGTTTCACACAGTATATACCCTCCTGAATACTCAGCTCTGTTGTGCAGCCTGTCCTTTTCCTATGACCTCCCTCCTGTTCCAGCCAAGTAAAAGAACGGAGATATCTGAATTTCTGCTATCACTTAATTGGATTGCACCTTTACTATGAAAGTGTCATAAGACTGAGACTCGTAAATGTTTTGGCTGAGATACAAGTCACACTGCACATAAAAGGCTGCTTCTCTTACTTCATCTGTATTTTATTTCTTCCCTCTTCCCCAGTAGTAATCTATGATAATTGCTCATGTTCTTCCTCAGTCTAATATCTTCCTCTTCAGATATCAGCTCAAAACGCTTACGGTCAAGTGAAAATAAACACCATTCTTCTTATTGTATCCTTTGGCTTTTTTGCCATTCTTTTTAAAGCTTAGTCTCTCATAAAAACTAGCAAAAACATATAGATACTAAACAGTCTTTTTAAAAGCTATTAAACACCAGGTTTTTTCCTCTTTCTGGCCATAAAAATTGTGCTGCTTATCTGCTTCAGTGTGACTGCCTGTTTAAGCAATTTCTGGACCTGACAAGTGATTTTTCATTCTTTAAATAGAGTTGCCTCTTCTGTTTGTAGACCAGTATCCTGCTCTGACCTGTGGACTCTGACAGATACGAATTACAGCTCATGATCAAAATTATGTTTCTGAACAGAACCTCCCCAAGGTCTCATGAAACCAAATGAGCTTTGTGGTACCCAAGCTGGAAGAATGTTACAGCTGCTTTTTTTTAACCACTGCAGGAAGCCCATTCTCATTTCATGAACGACCAAATGAACACAGATCCTGACCTCTTCTTCCTAATACCACAGAATGAATTCTGATGGAGAGGAAAAACTACCCCCTTACTGTCTAAATGAATTAGGCTATTGAGTCAACTATCAGCAAGAACATAAAGCTTCTGTAATACTTGGAACCACAAAAATTTTGGGAGGTATCTATGGTTAATTATCAGAACTGGAAATTTGTGAAAATAGTTCTTCCTTCTTGTAAATTGAGTGATTTTATGGTTTCAATTCATCAGAGTTTATTTACAGTTCACTTACAGAAGCTGAAAAACATTTATGTTTCAAATGTGCCGACACTTTTGCCTTTCTTCTGGTCTCTCACTGAATATAAGCACATTACTTATTTGTTACTTGCTTTCCACAATAAGCATCTAGCCATTTTACTACTCTTTTTTTTAATACAAATAATAAATTAATTTGTACTCCCTCTGCTGGCTATTTACTTCTACAACTGAAACAAAATATCACAGTAATATACACAAATTGCATTTACTATGGACATATTATTGGTGAAATTAGTACTGAGAAAAAATATACTGGAACAAGAACCAATTCCCTAGTAATTAATTTTTGTGTGTGGTATCTAGGGAATTCTCTGATAAATCTCTTACAGTATTACTGAAAGGACTGCAAGTTGGTATAACAAGTTACCCGCTGTAGAAATGTATTAAATGAAATTAGATTACTAGATGAGCCTTTACATACATAGGAATTTTTTAAAACAAGGGAGAACGGAAAGATGGAAAAAAAAATGCAAGTATGTATTTTCATCACTTTAACTGAAGCTACATGAATTCAAAACTTTTTATTCTTATGAACAACCTTTTGCATCTTTCCACTGGAAGCCCTCGAGATATTTTATAGTTTCAGAAGTTTGTTCCAAAATAGATTAACTGCCTTTCTAAAAAAGGGATAAAAGCAATATGTTTGTGAGGTCAAATCTATAACTAACCTCTATTATAAAATATTTCTCTTATATGGAAAATTTATAAGCACCCTAAGCAATTATATATAAATGAGCTCTTACATAATAGATTTTCTGTAGCAAGCACTCAAGTTTTCTCCAACAAAGCCAACTATTATGCTAAAGTTGCACCAAACTACCCAAGCACTAAATGTCAGTTGAGTTTCATTATATAATTCACTCCTTCTCCTTAGAAACTTATCACAAAACGTCACCAAGCTAGAGAAATGAATGCCAAACTATGGGGAAATGTCTTGCACTTTCCATCTTTCCAGCACCTAAACCAACAAAACACCTTAAAAAAAAGGAAGAAAAAGTCAGCAATGCTGTATGATTCAAATATGCCAATTAACTCAATTATTTGGACAAAATGGCCTAATTCTACATGCATATAAAGAAATATTTTCAAGAATCCTTGTGGCAATCATTAAAAAATATTTGAATCATACTAGATTTACATTGTGAAACTATTTTTAATAGAACCTACACTAGTATGGGTGACTCCTCATTTGTTGCTCCATTGTAATAGGCACTATTCTTCCAAATGAAAATAACTATGAGGGAAACAAGTAAGGAAAAAGCCAGTAATTCCAGAGAAAAAGTAGATGAGGGTACTAAACATACTGTCAGTCCCACACAAGGTGACAAAGAGGCAACTGATGAAGGCTTGAAAAATTTTTGTGCATGGTTGAAACTATCTTAGCTGGCTCTAACTACCCAGTTTGCTTCCACGGTCAGGTTGTAACGCTCTGCCTTCCCTCCTTGTTTCACCCTCATCTGAAAAGATGAGCTGTCCTCAGAGAGCAGCCATACAGCTGCATATGGTGCTGAAGACAACTCTGCACAAGAGTAATTTTACAACCCCTCTGCATTGGATACAGCCTGCCAACTCTCATATGCTGTACCTGAGACCCATCTGGTCCCATCTTCCTGTGCAGCAGCAGCTGCTGTTTATAATGCAACCATCACAGCCCCTCTTCTGCTCTGTGCGTCAGACCGACCGGCTACATCTGACCTGTGATCTGATCAGACCGCGTGACACAGCACTTCATGCAGCCAAAGAGAAGCTGCAGTGCTGAGCATCGAGACCTGTGCCACAAGAAGGTTTAGTTTCTTCAAATGCAGCTAAACACATGACAGAAGATGTATGTGTACGTGTGACGTCCTCCTTGACAGATCCTCCTGCATTGCAAGAATTTTGTTCTGAATTTATACTAGAAAGTTTTAAAAATAAGAAACTAATTACAGAACCTTTAAGCCTTCATGTCATATGCATCTAACACATGTGTAATCTAACAGAAAGAGCCCAGTAAGCCTCACCAATCTGATATGGTAACACTATTGACAACATCCACAATTTTTTTAAAGGTGTTTCTTAAAAATATCAATCAACACATTTTGTTTTCAGCAATTGTGAGACCTTGAGCTCAGGCTCCTTGAGACCCATACCTCTCCAATACATGCTGTAAGTATGCAGGCCTCTTTGAAATTCCCAATCATGTTTGGCATGACTTCTTTAACTGCACAACATCATTTGACACAATTCACTTAAAACTATTTTGCCTCCAGCCAATCTAAAGTTTGAATATGGTTCCGTATATTTCACATGAGGAAAGTTCTGCAATACTCCCATGTTTGATAAATACAGTGTAGCAAACTGACTAGACAAAAAAAAGAGTAACAAATGTCCATCTTGTTTTGAGAATGATTTTTTTACATTTTTAATATACACCATTAAATGGCTATATTCTTCTCCCATCATAAGTAGAACAGCCATATAAACTCACATTGAACTGTACAAATAATTTATTTCAAACTGAAAAATTACATCAATGACACGACACGAAACATAAACCCCGTCTTTTACTGAGTTGTGAAAACCAAACTATTTCTACCCACTCTGTGTGATTTTAAATATTTTAGATAAATACTCATTAAGGACATAAAAACAGCTCCAGTTGCACTCTTAGAAAGCATACAGACAGATGGATACTGATATAAAAAGCTCCATCACATCTCAACCAACACAGAAATATATTTAAGAAAAAGAGAATTATCTTGATTGTTAGATTAAGGAAAATTTAATGAGCAAATCCATACTGCTGAAAAAAACCCGAAGCCATCGCTTCTTCGATAATACCAACATAATAATTAGTTAAATGGATTAAAAGGACCATATTGGATAATAGTTAACAGATATTAAACCTGGTCTGTAGGCTCCTGAATGTAAACCCTGAATGTAGGATCCTTGCTCTCCACAAAAATCTGAGGTGACAACTAAGTCTGCGGTTTATGCCATTACATGGTGTAACAACTATATTTACTACACATGGCCTGGTTTAGACACACAGACATACATGAAAATAGCAACTTTTATGACCTAGAAACGCAAAATGTGGGACATTTATGGGACCTGTACTGAGGCATCAAGGAAGTTGGTACAAAAACATAACCTTTTCATAATGTTATAAGTTCTTTAAAAGCAAAGATATTAACAAATGTGACTATGGACCAGGTGCCATCTGCATTGCAAAAGGACCTAGAATCGCCTACCAAGATCAGAAAACCACTGTTCTAAATACCACAAACATATAAAATGGAATACTGAAAATTCAGAACATGTGAGAAAACATTAATGTTGGTGATTCTCCATCCTTTCTCTGGAAATGTCAGACAGATACAACCATTGAAAACATTCCTTATTAAACTTTCACATCTGGCCGCCTTTATTCAGCTACCTGGATAGCATGTGTATGTTACTCCCCTTCTCTTCTGTCCTCAGATCCATTGTGCCATTTTCCTCCTTCATATTGTAACATAATTATCCCATGCTCTTGGACAACTGCACACTGTACAACTGCCAGCTTGTCAGAAAAATTCCACTACATGTACATGCTCCTCTTTCTCATATAATCTCTTCCTTTCTATATTAAACAGTTCATCTGTGTAAAAAAAAACAAAACACCAAAACTGGGCAGACTGTTTCCTCCCTTGGTTGTGTGAGATTTCTCTCTTTTCAATAATATTCTGGTCTTTCTGGCCTAAGCTCAAGTAACCTGAAGTAACACCCATGCAAATAAGGATCAGGTAAAAAGAGAAAGGGAAAAAAAACCCTGAAGTTTTTTTTATAGCTGATTTTTTGTGCGAGTAGGTGCAGATGCACCAATATAGAAAGGAGTACTCAATGTCAAGCTATAAATAGCTTCTGCTGAAAGCCTAATAGCTCTGCCTCTGCTTCCTCAGAGCACAGGCAATAAACTACCACTATTACAATTTTACAATTCAGGAACAAACAGATTTAAGCAAAAATGTTTCTATTTCTACAACAAATCCAATAAAAGAAACATATTTATGCCATATATAAGGCCCTTTTTATAGGCTATACTCACATTTGAAATAGACCTGAAGTTGTAAAAATATAATACTTTATTGACTTTAGAATTCTACTTCCAAGGAAGTGACATGACTTAAAAGATACAGCTATTCATTAAGACGTTTTTTATGAAAGAATTATTATTTCTGACTTGGACAATATTTATACTGCTCATTATACATCTGCTACAGGTGTATATCTAACATCAAGATCAGCTTTGTGGAAAGAACAATAAATTCACTTGAGATTCTTTTGGACATGAGAGTAAAGGGGGAAAAATACAATTTGCTTTTAATGAAGACACAAACCATACATGGCAATACATACAACAGTCCAGAATAAAATGGTAGAAACGGTATTGCAATAGTGGCAAAAGTGGTAATTGCTTTCAGTGTTTAACAAGCCATGTTTTCACTTTAGCTGCACAAATTCCTTCTTAGTCACTGTAAGGCCACTAAGTTGGTTTAGTTTTCTATAGTCTAGCTATTCCTATGGGATCTCAAGTCCAGTATACAGAATTTCTGGACACCTCTACAAGCAGCTAGAAATAAATCACAGCATCCAGCACTACTGCTAAGCCACGTAATCAGAGACAGCAGCAAGCTGCCAGCAGGAAACAACTGGAATGTAGTTTTTAAATAAAATAATGAAACAGATAATGCATTATTTAAAATTATTAACTTGATAGTACTTAATTCACAGCATTTCCTTACCCAAAGCCTCTACAAAAAGAATCCTCTGTGTTACTACATAAAGAAAGCAAAGCCAGGCCTCTGTTATTTCCAGAATAAGGATAACCCAAGATATACAAATTCCAACCTGACACTCACTGGATTTTGTGCAGTGCAGCTATATCTGAGTTAAAACACAGTCTGTGAAAGGCAGAGAAGAAACCTGGCTCTGTATCTAGATGAATACTATAAATGGCAGCATTCTTCTCTTTTTGTGGCAATGCACAGTATTTATAACCTAACCAGAAGCTGTGATTCTCCAGAGAATGTGATACACAAACATTTAATTAAACACTATCATAGCACAAAGGCACAACAGGGACAAAAGAGGAAGAGTACAGACTCTGGGTTACTCTGAGTGTCCAATCTCATGTCCTGGAAGCAGTGTGGCCATGATAAGACAGTACAGTATTTCTCAGATTAAGCTTTGGTGGACAAAATTGTACTGTATTAGCCACACTTTGGAACAAAAAACACGAATACTGTACAAGATAGTACAGGACCTCAGTTTAGCTTTCTGGTTTGAACAAACAACAGCATGGAAATCACGCTTACTCATGAGCGCCATTTAGCCAAGAAGTAATTATATCATTCTGCCTTTCCAGATTCAGAGCTGTGAGCTCAGAGTAAGTTCAATGGCTTTCTAGACAGAAACTGGATTTACTACACACAGCAGTTTTGCCACAAGACTTTGTTAACAGCTGACTTCAAGAAAATGCTGCTTACCAAAAAGCTTACCTTTCTCTCTTTCAGTAACTTTTTGTAGCCACTGGTACCCAGAGACAGAAGTGTAATGAGGACATCTAAGGAGGGAGACGCAGATGCTCTTCCTGAAAAAGCCCACAACATAGAGATTAAAGTGGCAAAAATAAATTTTATGTGAAAGAAAGCTGATAATCAAGTTTTCTACAGTTATTTCATATGGCTGAAATCAGTCCATGAGCTAGTTACCTGGATACATTTTGCTGATCTCCTGAATGAAGGACTCGTTGAAGCCAGCAATGATAGCACCACCTACTGGAACCATAAAATTTTTGTCCAAGCTCTGAACAAAAGCATCTATTCTGCCCACTCGAGCACCCTTTGCAAAAAACAAACAAAAAAATTCCACATCATATATTAGAAAAAAAGAAAACACGTGATAATTACACAACAATGTAACTAAAATAAATATTATTCCTGAAACTTTCTCAGATTCTGCATTAGTGATGAAAAAATAAAAACCATTGTATTACCTTTTTTTAATACAGCTCACTATTAAGTACCACTGTCTGCTTAACATAGTGCCTTACAAAAGCCCATTTTTCTGTGATTCAAAATGTTGATTTTAGTTCCCACAGGTTTAAGCAGAGCTCACCTTCAACAAACAAAAAGAAATCCCTCAAAATTTAATGGGAATTATCCAGTTAAAATTCGTCAACACAAAACACTTTTCAGATTCTCCAGTAAAGGACTACAGGTTGATGCTTCATTGGCAAAGATTTTTCTCAATACATGTATAAATTTGCATTAAAACAAGTAGGCTGTGACAGTGCTTCTCCTTCTAAGGCTGCTCACAAAATCAAGATCCCGATAACGGCTTACAGAGGATATCCCCCCCACTTCAGAGAAAACAAACATCCTTATACCTAACTACTCAGAAATGCTTAAAGGAAAGAAAATCTAGATTCTGCAGTACACCTGCAATTTTAAAGTGCTACAAACTAAATGGAAGAAAGAGAAACAGAGTTAATACCTACAACAAACAGACTGAAAAAAGCAGATCCAACTAAACCACATTTATTATTTCTATGTTTTGATAGCTTACTGCATGTGAATAGGAAGAGGCACTCCAAGTTTGTCAGCTTTTTCACGGCAAGGTGAATGCCAACAGCTACCACTTGATTTAATGGACGGGAGACCACCATAGGAAAAGCACAGCAAATGAAATGGTCTCAGAAGCCTTTCCCCTGTGATACTGCTGCAAGTTCTATTCACACTGTGCTCAGCATGTACGTAATCCTAAGTATTCATTAATAACTACTTCCTCATCAACAACACATTTTCTAGCACACTAAATAAATTTTTGTAAATAAATGTAAAACAAATCAGAGCTCAAATGTATACATTTGCATAAGCAGGGAATAAACAACCTATCAAGTCTAGAAAAAATGCAGAAACTAACACAGTAAAACTTCTATTTGTAGCTTTATAGTCTGATTCCTTTATCATTAGATACACTTCATGTAGCAAACCCCAGCATTTCCACAGCCCCCTTCATGTTAGTTTCTCACTAAACTTTTGCAAATTAAATAAACACGTACCAAATGCATTATAATTAAAGCACACACTCTTTTCTATTTCATATAACAATTCAAGTTTTGTTAAATTCCTTCTGTCTTTCAAGATTTAGAAATGCCAAGATGACATTCCTGTCATAATTGTATCTGTGCTCTCTTAATAACATCTTAGCAACCGGAAAAACATGACCAGCATATGTTAAATTAAGAATAGCTCAGAATCCCCTGGATCCTGTTAAAATAAAACACTCTATTTTTTTGAATAGGCAACAGAGAAAAGAAAAATACTGAAGTACACAGCACATACAATAGAATGAGCAAAAACTCAAGAATTCTGTTTCGTGACTCATCTAAGATATCAAGCAACATCCTCTTCAAACTAAACAGTAACACTTTTTTGAACATAACATTGAACTTAATCCAGTTTCCTCAGCCATTCTCTGTGCCAACAATATTTTAATAGTGACAGCATCTATAAAGTGTTGCTGTTGAATCCTGTACCATCAATTGAAAATCTGTAACACACATTCTGTTGAAAGCATAATGCCTATTTGAATATGATCCACTATTTTCCTTTTAGTAAGCAAGCTTAGGAAATATTTTGAGAAACCTTATTGAGAACATTTTTTCCATTATGAAAGACACATGAACATACACAAAACCTAAAAAAAAGTAGGGTTATTAACAAAAAGCACATAGTAGAAATAACAAATATTATTTTAAATCTCTATTTTCCTCTGTTTTTTTTCAGAAAATTGTTCAAATATCAGAAATGCATGGGATTACTCTCAAAGCCATGAGGTATCTGATAAAATGTCCTAGGTTGTCTGCAATCAGAGGTTTACTTCTACTCGCTGAAAAAATATTATTGGAAATACACAGCTCCTACCTGCTGGATAAGATGCATACATTTTGAAGACTGAACTCCATATGCATTGTTGACAATATGGGGAATGTCATAATTAGCACAAATCACAGCCAGTTCCTCCAGCCTGTGAGCATAAAACCGTGATTTAGAGAAGCATTGATAACTATAAATCATCTTATAAATCAGACCATTAAAAGACTGAAGGATCTACAAAGACATCAGAATGAGAAAACTAACATTTTTCATTAGTACCTCAAGACAGTACTTGTCAGCTTAAGCTATAAAGATTAAGGTAAAAATTCTATTGTCTTTTACATATATTGCAAATTGTTGATCTGGTCTGAAACTTTTCATATTTCACTTTAAGTTTTGTCTGGACACCAGTAAATAGATCCCAAACCATTTTGCTTCAGGTTTAAGCATTTTTTGGCTAATTAACATTAATTAGCAGAGCTTTAGCTAGTCGCACTTGCTTTGTTTTTTTATCTTTTCCTCTAATATTCAACATGAAATCGACCTATGGAAGTTTCAAGAGTGTCTTGGGAATAAAAGGCATTGTATAACAGGAAGTTTTTACATGCTTATGTTTACTTCAAATAACTACGAATTCAACCCTTTGGCTGGAGTCTCACTTGCATGTTTCAGACAAACTAATTAAAAGAAAATAAATTCTTTAAAGGAATGGAGAGTCCTAAAATGCCTGAATAGGGACATCAACAAATTCAAACTTTGTTCAACTGTTTACTCTTCACTTGCGTTTAGAACCCCATGAAATCACAGTGAGATCAGCTTGGACTGATTAATCAGTCAAATTAAGATTTATGGGAGTGCACAGATCATTTTAGGTAAGGGACTTCAGCATTTTAAACATACATGTAACTTAGTATCCTTTTCTGAAGCGCTCTCATTATGCTTTATGCTTTAAAAACAGACTCATGATTTTCCCCAAACTTGTGAGTTTGTTTTAGAAACAAAACCCATTTGAAAAAATAAGGTAATATATACTAATTTAAAGTGATGATAAAGGTAGTATTACCTTTAAAAAAATTAAATCAGGAAACTCTACTTCCAACGCATTTTTACTCTACCTCTTTCTGTACAGCCTCTCACTGTAACTTACTGACATTCATATAAAATGTGACAGAGTATGAAAACACTTTCCAAGAGGTGACATTCCCTTGCATTCTATTTCTATGACATTGCCCAGTGCCATTGTACAATGCAAAATTCAGCCACAAATGTCATATTAAATTTTCTGAACCTCAATTCTTAGGAACTCATCACTATGACCATATTATCTTTAGAGAAATCAAAACTATTTTACAATTAGGAAACACCAGTAATGTAATGTACTGTACTGATCTTCTACAGTCAAGATATTTGACAGGAGCTGCATGTCCAATAATTTTTCACACTTATTAACATCCTGAACTGTGTAACATCAACAGAATACTTGAGGAAACATAACAACATGCAGGGCAAAGTTTCTGCCTTCTGGTCTGTTTCTGACCTTAATCACACTCATTCCTCATCCTCTACAGAGTTTCAAAGGAACACAGTTCCCCTCTTACAAGTTTTTTTCAAGTGCAGGTAGAGAATTGCACTCAACTGAAAACAGAAGGTGTGCAGCTATATATGTTTGCCTTTCTCACCTCTTGAGGCTTAAAGGAGCAATAAGCTAGCTTCTACAGGTACTGAAAAGTCTCTTTTTATTTTCCTAAAAATATTCTACTGAACAATTAGATCATATTACAATACAAAATGAGAGTGCTGTAGTTTGAAGAGAATGTAGGGAAGCAATGATGCACAGAACTTGTCTGCTTCCAAGGCTTAAAATGAACCACTAAAAGTGCTGTTAGTCATATCGTAAAGCATTAATATAAGCTAGCTGCGACTCAAGTTTTTAATAGCACCATATACAGAAATATCTCCCAGTTTATTCCTTCTTTCTCTCCTGTTTGTGAAGGTTCATGAAAAGAAAGCTTTGTTCTTTTTTTTCTGTTATTGAAAATAAAAAGGTACAGAATTCTGCTAAGTGCATAAACCAACTGAAAAATATACTTTTCTCCCTTTGGTTCTCTTAAATCAGTAGTTTTAGAAACAGCTCACAGCAACAGCAGGTAAAATGCTGTCTGAGAACTGTTGTCTGTCTGAGGAAGTGTTTATACATTAGTGAATTATTACCCCAGAGATAAACGATACTTCAAAGGAAAGCTATACACACACAGGTTTAAAACTACTTAAAAATTTTAAACACCACCACCACAACTAAAGCCTTACAAATGCAAGATATTTAAAAATAGACATTTAAAATGGCACCCTCCAGAAATGTTGTAGAGGGTTTTCCTTCCTGGAGGAAGATAAATGTTCTGGCCTTCAACAGTTGACAGTATCCTTTAAACAGAAAGTGCATTCAAATCCTCCTATATCTGCAGTATATCATAACACAGTGCCACTACCTAATAATTCATCTCTTAGTTGTAGAGGACAAAACAATTGCATGTCAAAAAGAGGAAGCAGATAAGGAAAAGATTCATTTACCTGAGCTATAAAACAGACCATTCAATTTTGATAGCTGTGATTTAAGTTAGCCAATAAATCTGCAAGTCTACTTCAAAAAATGCTCATGGTATTCTGACAGAATTATATGGTTTTAACTTCCCTCTAGCAACTAGGTGAACATATGATAAATACTGGGGATTTTTTTAAAGGTAGAAAAAGAAAGTGAAACATATCTTTACTTGTCACATTTCAGAGTCGATAACATTTCTTTCATACACTTGCAAATAGTCAGCTAAATTTTCCAAATAACAAAGTAATTAACAAAGAAGCACACATTGTGGGGGAACTCTAAATATGTCTTTCCAATTTTGTGATGAATTAAAAACAGTTCCAGTGAAACTACTAAGACACTACATTTAAAACCACATAGAAAAAGACATTAATATATCTCCTACTTTAGCATACTACATAAAAGCTCATAAAAATATACCTATTCAATTGCAAAACCTAGGGAATTCCCTTCTTCATATTTATTTTCACAAGCAAATAGAGAAAGCAGCTTTTGCAAATAACAGTAATGCTCATTTTGGACAAATGACTCAATATGCCAAGTACCTCAGGCAGCTCTCCTCCAACATACCACTTTCAGATTGAGAAGTATTTCATAATCAATGCACAGTTGAAAATAATGTCTCAGATACTCTATTTCTCATCCCTAACCGCAACGTCCATCTCAGCTTCAGCTAGAGCTTGAATGACATCTTTGTAGCAACTACAGAAGTTATGTATATGGACATATCATAATAGGAAAGAATGCAATGTATTTTAAGGTTTTTTTAATGGTGATTTAAGAGTTGGAAGTTGTAAGTAGCATCATCATGCGATCAAGCAGCAAATGGTCAAATTAAGATAAGTTACAGCAGGGCAAACTGTTTTATACAGCACATCTATCCTTAGATGCATCCAAGAATGTCCCTTTATTAGTATATCTTAATTAACACTATACACATCAGTATAATACAGGAAGGAGAAACAGGCAAAGATTTTAAATTTAGCTGCAGCTTTTTTTTTTTTATGACAACTGTATTAACATCCCAGGAAAACTGATCACTGCCTGGAGAAGAAGAGTAGAAAAGGCAGTAGTAACATTAAAACATGGCATTAGTTAGGGAGCTACATTTCCTGAAGTATGTCTCTATGAAAGTTTACTTTTACTATTTCTGTCAAAGTATAAAAAAACACTACCAAAATGGCATTAATTTCAGCACAAGAGATTATCATTAACCTCAGTTATGTGGAAGAAGAAAGACCTGCACTATTCTCACCTTTTTAACATACTTTTCTGAAAGTGGAGCATAGTTCAAGTAAGGAGAAAAAAGGACCTTTACTTATTGTTGGCAGAACATTCAAAACATGAAGGTTTAGGTTTGTTGGGTTTTCTTTATTTATTTGTTTTTACTGTAACTAGTAACACACTTCTTACAAAGACTGCTTACCTATCAGGTACCCTTGGAGCAAAACAAGATGTTGTGGAATGCACACAAAGAATATTTTCAGCACCAAGAGCCTTGATTTTGGCCTCCACTGCTTCAAGGTCTGTCCGCAGCTCATCGCCTTCTAATACATTTTCTATCACTACAGGCTCAAAACCTGACCAAAAAAAGCAAGACCTGAATGTAACTCAACAAATCTCTGACTAATAGGTTTTAGCTCAGCATACATCTGAAAAAACTTCTTACTTCTGTTGTTTTAACAGATTCTAACAGAAAAGATTGTGCAAATCAGACAGTCACCTTCTGACCACAATTCCTAGGACATTTATGCTTTTTTCATAAATTTAAGAGACAGAGATTTGAACCGTTAGCTTTGGTTTTATGTCATTTTCAGGAGAGCAAATTAAGCGTCTTACTTTGAGGGTGAACTGTAACTTCCTCAGTACTGTGCTCTCTGTTGACTACTTTATATACCTCTGTACCTAAGCATATGCCTGCATTTAACAAGGCATTAGGATGACAAGTCATACATGTGATTACATGCCAGAAATCAGAAGGGTAGAAATAAAGCAAAACCAATTGTGCATTAGGACTTTTTTGGCTCTTACTGAAAGGGTATGAATTGGTCACTCTGATAGTTGTAGAAGACCACACTCTGTGTGATCAATCAGTTCCTTCTTACCTGCAGTTATCATTGATTTAAAGCAAGATTTCTGATCTATACGTGGCCAGATAATGTATTTTGCCTTTGGTCTCTTGTGCCGCAATGTTAAAAAACACAGAGTTAAACTCATGCCAGTTGCCATGGGAACTACAAAGCAATTGGCCACTGTCCGGACACCTGCACAGAAAAAGCAAGTCAGAAATTAACATGAAGAACCCACTACATACCCCCAAAAGCAAGAAAGATTTTCCAAATTTACACCTACCGGCCAGCTTTATAATATCCAGAACTACTGAATTAGTAAGTTTGTTCAAAAGGCTCGACCCTGCAGCTTTAGGCTGGACTGCAGAAATATCACCTGACCTTCCAATTCCATGGATCAATCTAAACCAAAGAAGTTGAAAACACACATCAATTTTTTCCACATTGCAAAGCAATAATTCTTGCTGACTAAAGAGAACTTCATTTGATAAACAATTGCGGAAAATTTTGTATCCAATGCAACATCAATATCTGCATCTGGAATTCATTACAATGAATTCCATTGTAACAAACTACATACATTCTTATGAAATTTGCGGGGGGGGGGTTTAACAGTAGATTAAAAATGTCCCAGCATGCAAGTAAAAACTTTGAGAAGACCCATAGCAGCAACACTTTTAGCATCTGGCAGGCTTCCTTTTAAGCACACCTCAGCACTTCTTGATGTTTGTTGAATTAGCATTATAAATGCTGACACATTCAGACACACAACTCCAAGGAAAACAAAAATGATCTGCCCATAGTGTAGAGCAGCATAGGCATAGTGGTATTATACAGATACTCCCTTGACAAATGCTCCTTCTCCTTAAGGCAAGGAAATAATATACACTGTGACAAACATATATATACACAAAGTGATACATGTAATATATATATGTACAGCTTTGTCCATCTTCTACATCTTCATCATTCTGCTACTCAATATTATCTATCATGGAATAGCATGCCTGTCTACATTCTGTTTATAAATTATGTTTATAAACTGCATTTATAAATACTGAATATTATTTAGCACCTTTCAGGAGTGGAGGATCCTGGAATAGTTTATAAAACATAAGCTTACAGAACTAACTTTATCCGTGGCTGAACTGCAGCAGCTGCTCAAGTAAACTAGTAACAATACACACCTATTTATGGCTTAAATTCTGCTTTTATCTTGGGAATACAGTAAAATGCAGTCCGACAAGCATACAAAATTCAGAACTTCTTGGAACATAGTTTTATAGCTTAAATTTGTTTTCCTGTTTTAAGCTATAGTTTGAAATCAACAAAAGCCTGCTAATTAGTTGAAACTTACACATAATCCTCATTGCACCTAAAATACTTTCTTCCCCATTCTAATAACTTTCTTACACCAGCACTGTTTATTTTCTGCATATAAGCACTCCTTCCTAAGGAGCAATCCTCCGTAAGACTGGTCCTTAGACTTCATTAAGCCGAAAGGACAGACAGCTTGAAAACCATCTCCTGGCCACCTCCATCACTCCCAAAGTCACCTGTAAAACTGATTGTACTGGGTAACACCTTGCTGTTGCTGACACTCACAGGTGAAGCGAGATGCCAGGTGACAGAGTTGCATCAGAACAGGCCAGTTCAGGCTCTCTATGGCCAGAAGCCAGACATGCTTTCTCCAACAAAGTACTCAGTACTAAACTCTACACACACATGCAGAGCACCTAAAATTATAGCATCCAACACACTCATCAAGTGTCAGAAAGGCTAAAAGCTGTTAAAAGCTCTTCTCATCTTTATAGATCTCCTTACTTCATAGATGGACTGGGCTTTCATCTGCCTATCAACTAATAACATTATAAAGCTATTAATAAATATAGTAAAATACAAATAGCTGTTCACTAGAAATGTTTTGCTACATTGTGCAGCAGTCTCTAATAATATAGAGATGAAAAGCTGTACTGTATTAAAAAGGCAAGTAATGAATAGATTATTTTAAAACAGGAAGATATCTGCTTTCCCTGCAGAAGACAATGCAATGTCTTCAGCTTCTACAAGTTCAGCATATAGGACATAACCCTGACAAAACATTTTTGTTTCATTCAAGACTTTCCAGTGAGATATTACTGAAAATTTAATATAGCAAATTGCAACAATTAAGTTATTGCATCACATTATTTTTCTCAAACACTATCAAGGTCTTAAGATAACAAAGCACAATAAAATAAGCCACTTGAAAGCATTAATAATAAATCTGTATAATTGAAACTGTCAAGAATTTGTACCTGTAATGCCTTCGGGCAACGAGTCCTGACACCACTCTTCCTTCCCTCTCACCCACACCACAGTTGCCCAGGAAGTTATTGCTATCCATTATAGCAAGTTCATGAAGAAACAATTCAATGGTGCTTTCATCCCATCCATCTTCAGGACATTTTCCCTTAATAACAATAATATAAAGGTAACTATGACACTTGGAAATTAAAAATGAACAAAACTTCATGCAGCTTGTTTGATTGTTACTCTTCTTTCCCACAGTTTGTATTTTCATTTCAATATTACCTAGTTTTATAAACCTGTATTCAGAGAAAAGTTAAATAAAGATTTTTGCAGGTATTAAGTACCCTTATGTTAGCATATCTTGACATTAAAACAATCAAGATATTTTTCACCCTCAAGTGTTTTTTATGGTACACACAAAACCACTGCAGAGCATACATGTTAATTACTCCCTAAAAGACTATGGATTATTTGATATATTCTCTAGACAGGATCTAAACTACAGGAACTCCAGAGAGAAAACGAGATGAAAGAGAAGATACTTGGATATTAGTGAACCAAAAATACAAACTGAAGGGAAGTACACATGTAACACATCTTCCTATTTGCGCATTTTTCTTCCTAGTTTCTATCTAATCTACTTACTATCTAATAACCTAATATTATCTAATTATAACATATAATAATTTTCTTTCCAGTTATTACCTATTATCTAATAATAATACCTAATTTCTACCTATCTAATTTTTATCTAATAATATTATCTAACCACTTCCAGGTCACGTCAAAACCTGTGACCAGAAACATGCTTTCTTGTGCTCTTTACTGCCTAAACCCATCTTTGCCGATTGCAGAAAAGATCCTCCTAGGAATGTAAGAGCACATAAGCCCATGAAGCACTGCTTTAAGAGCACATAACCCCATGAAGCATTGCTCTAAGAGCACATAAGCCCTTGAAGCACTGCTATAGGTTCAGGCTTTTTTACACGTCCCATTAAAAACACAGCAAATGCAGTAAGTCTAATTCGTTCCTGAAAAGTGGTATCAAAGTTAAATTGGAAACAGTAGATGACATGACTAAGGATGGCCAAGAACTGAAACACTTTTTTTCCCTAATTCATTGATCGTGACTTTTATACAATGGAGACAAAGCAACACACTGCTTTGGCACCTTACAGACACCACTTTTTACGTCACGTGGCAAAGTATCTTCACTGCTTTTAAACATCTCTTTATTGGTTGGCTGGGCCCTTCACACAGCCCATAGGCAGCGCCTTCTCCTCCCTCCCAGCCGCGGCCTTTCACCCCGGCTGTCCGAAGGTCTCTGCGCCCTCCCGACCGCCCGTGCCGTGCCGGGGCCGGCGGGCNGGGCGGTGCTACCAAGGAAAGACCTAATTAGCGCCCCCCCTTTTTTTTTTTTTAAACATTATTTGATAAAACATAGCTACACCAGCAGGAGATCTGGGGCAGCTTTGCACCTTCCCCACGAGCTGCCAGCCAGGCCTCAGCAGGGGGAGCGTCCCGGCCCCGCTGCCCTTTGCACCGCGAGGGGGCCGCAGGCGCTGGCAGGCTCCCACTTGTTGTCTTAAAATAACCAGCAGCGAGCGTACAAAAATTGAAGAGGCGCATTAGGTACACGATGTGTTTGTTCCGGTGTTTAGTTTTAACCAGCCTGTACCTGGTCAGCTGAATTTGTTTATGAAATCTTATCTGATTCTTCTGCTTTACAGTGTTAAGATCAGACGGTTAATGGACATGTGAGGAGTGCATAGTGACCGTCCTGCCTCTGTAAGTTTAATTATCCTGATTGGGATCTTTTGGGCGCTCTGACAGAGTAATCTTACACACCTGTTTTAATTGTTGGCTCAGACTAAAATTAACACAGTTTCTTAGTCCTTTGGAACAGAAGAGAGCTTTACAAGTTGGACTATCCCGCTTCTCAGTCCCTGCAATCACGGAGCGCCTGGGCTGTTGGGTGTGTCGTGTTGCTGCTGCTGCTGCTTTATGAACGCGGAGCAGCTGCTCATCCTGGTCCGTGTCACAAGAGGGCGCTCACCTAAAGCGAGAAGAGCACAATTGTGCGTAAATTCCCTTTTTTCCCCTTCTGTTTTCCCCACTCCAGTGTTTCGACATAGTGCTCAGGTACATATTATAAACATGACAAAGTATGCTCTGTGGGTTAGAAGGATAGAGACAGAAGCATTAGCATGAAGAAAATGATCCAATTTATTTGCGTGATGTAATTGTTAGTAATTTTAATCCAGGTGGCTAATTGAAGAGTATTAGCTACTTGGAATTAAAATTAATGGTTTGTTAATAACTATGATGGTGATGTGTGCTTTGTTTAATTATGAGCTGTCATAGTGTTTGAACTGTGCACTACTGAAGAGTGAGGCAGTGTAAAGGCTTTGTTAGATCAAGACCTGTGAGCAAGTTACAGAATACACATTGCAGGAGGAGACCAAAACTACCAGTTAACTGCTTTTAGAAGTACAGCAATGTGTAGATGAGCCCACAAACCAGAAGAAATACTTTTTTTATTCTTCACTGTGAGGCTGGTGAGACACTGGAACAGATTGCCCAGAGAAGTTGTGGATGCCCCGTACCTGGAAGTGTTGACAGTCAGGTTGGATGGAGCTTTGGGCTGCCTGGTGCCCCTGTCCATAGCAGGGGGGTTGGAAGGTCCCTTCCAACACAGGCCATTATATTATTTTATGAAAAATAACTAATTAGTTATTTCTTGTTTAGTCTTCTCAGAAAAAGAACTCTCAAACTTTTTAGAAGCCCATGAATTGACTGTTTAATGGAGTGTTATTGAAACAGAACTCACTTATCGCTAAAGGGAGGTGCAGTATTCCTTAGCAGTCTGATGAGAAAAATGTCACCCTTCTCCCATTTTAGTCTGATCTTTTTTTTTGCTTCACACAGACATTGACATCTCTATAAGTTTTTGTACAGAAAATTACATCCAGTTCCCATAACCTTCATAAATGTGTTTACTAGGCATAAAATGGCTATTCATCTGGAGTCACAGTTGACTGGATAAGTTCACTTTTAATAGCAAGGAATGGAAACAGAAATGCAAGTGTGAACAGGTCTTATCAAATGTTACAGATATTAATAGTTATGTAAGTAAATGACACACAACTAAGTTCCAAAGTCCACTGGCTGACAGGTAACCTGAGACAAAACAAACACAAGTCCAGCATTTCAGTAAGGTTTTATTTTGTCAGTAACCAAGCAAAGTTATTTTCTTCCCGTGATCCAGGTTATGCACAGAATGAGTCCTTGCACAATGTATAATTATAAGAATGTTGAATAATAAATATATACAGTTACTATTTTTAGCTGGGAATTGATTTGCTCCCAGCATAACCCAGAATCCTGGTTCTATGCTAGTACTTCAGCTGTACATCTTTCTCTCATATTTCACCAAAACCTGAGAAAAACCCTTCTTCTACAGAGAGGTGTGAGAGAAGGCATCTGATGCAGTTGCGTTGGTGTTATAGTTGTATTCTCTTTCTTCCGGCTAAGAACTCATGGATGGTTGTGGGAGCACGGAAATAATGACAATATATTCATACTGTTTTCGCTTAAATTAGTTTTAGGCTCCGTTTTGGAAGTTACCGTAATGGTATAGAACAATGTCTTGTGAGGTTTGGGGAGGCCGTGGCGAGGAGAGGAGCCTGTTGCAGGTGTAGGAGCAGGGCGAGTTCCGGGCATGTTTGTGTTCGCTGCCGGCGCCGGGACCCGCGGCTGTCCCGGAGCGGCGCTGGCGGCGCGGCCCCTTTAAGGCAGGTNCCTGCCTCTGCCCCTGCCTCTGCCTGGCGCTGGCGCTGCCCCTGCCCCGCCGGCGGGGAGACACGGGCTGTGCCGCCGTGCCCGGCAGCGAAGCGGACCCTGCCCCTGGCGCTGCCCGGCCAGCGGGGAGACACGAGTACCTGTCGGACCAAGGTACCTCGGTGTGCCCTGCCCGCGGCAGCGCATCGGCCAGGGGCAGAGTCGCGGCATATGGGCTCACTGGTACTTGAGGAGGGGAAGGTGCTGTGAATGGATCGAAATTCGAGTGCTTTGTGTCTGTGTGCAGGGCTGCACGAACTCGTTTACATCTTGATGAGTGTCTCTCTCCACTGTTACTTGTCGCTCTCTGCTGTTTTGTTGAGCTTTTCTTTGTTTCTTTCTGTCATGTTTTTTGAAACTTGTGGCTTTGCATGTTTTACAGACTATGTTCAGTGGTGGGATTGGATGCTGCTTCCTGAACACTTGGCGAACTGTCAAGTTTTCTATTTGTCTCGCCTATCCCACTAATTACTTTCTTGTGACCCTCATAGTTTCATCTTGAAAAAGAAGTTCAGTCTGTATTTTTTCTTTGTTCCGATCTGTTACAACCCGCCCCAGAAGGTGAGGGTAACCCAGGCTCTTGTTCATAGATCCCTTGGGGCAGACTAAAATGAAATGAGACTGAATGATCAGTGATTGTAAATATATATATATATGGCTTATTTTAGAACAACTTGGTTGACATGGACAGCAGGTATGTAGCCGTTTTGACTATTTCATATTGCTATGTTACTATAGATAATAGTACTAAAACTATCACTTAAGAAAATTTATAAGGGGAAAGAAAGAGAAAGAAAGAAAGAATAAGAGTAGAAATATATCACCACCTGTAGATTTCTCAACAAGACTTCATTGTTGCAATTTCAGTGTCTATTGCTTGAAGTGATGGTTGCAGTTTTGATCTGTCCGGGCTGAGGGAAGCCCAAAGGCTCAGGACAGGTGGGAATGCCCAGGTACCTCCCCTGGAGGTGGGGAGCTTTCAGTACTGTGGCAAAAGGCCTCAGAAATGAGTCTGGGGTCTTTGATGGTTTATGACACCTTCTAAGACATGACAGCTGCCTCTCACATCAGTGTAGTTGAGCCAGGTATGCCCCATCAGAAGGCCTTTAGGCCTCTCAGTGACCTTTCCTGGGAAGAGGAGAGTGGGTGTGTAAGGGAAGACAATTGGCATGATAAAAAGCACTATCCCACCTCGCAGAATCTGCTTCTTATCAGGCTCAGAGCCTGGCTTTTAGCCGATGTTGGTGGGTGTTCACCCCGTCTTGTGCAAATCTCAACCACACACCCAAACCCTCATCTCCTCTTCCTCCTGAGAGAGTGCAAACCTGGCCTCAGCAAAGCACTCTGATGCCTTCACAAATGGGTAATTGTTTTGAGTCATGAACCACTCAGTTTCTCACACAATCATATGTTCTCTTTGTATCATCACATGCTTTAGGAGTTTTAGATGTGGTCTTTACATCACAATTTTGTTATTCATAAAAGCTTATCTTCTTTCCATGTCTGGAAATCTGGTCTTTAAAAGAAAAATATGACATGAAGGTTCAGAAATGCAAGAATTTAATTATCATTTTGAAAAGAGGCATAAGTGTGGCCATTATCTAATTCTAAATATATTGGGAAAATGATAAATTCTATGGTATTTATTGCCTGCTTTTTTTCTTTGGATTTTCAAGCTTTCTGACTCTGTGCAAGTTTCTAAATAGGTGTACATCTAGGACGGGTTTGCTGACAAAAGTCATTGAAGTTCTATCATTTGATAGTGTTTGCTGTCATAATTATTCCATAGGATTTCTTGCCAGAGATTGCAAGACTGTTCCTATTGCAACAATAGGATAATTTTTAAAAATGCCGGCAAAACCCCCATAAAGTTTAACAAAATAAGTTGTGCTGGTAACTTTATTTTAGTAGCCACAGACAGCTTTTACTAGTGTATAGTTTTTAACCATAAGGGGAGAAGAATCTCATCTTTTAACCACTGGTCCCAAGCGTAGTTTGCACCTGTAATGTGAACATGCTGTTAAAATGTTAATTTCCACAAGATTTAAGACGTGTTAGGGAGACAGTGCTTCTAGCAAAACACTTTCAGAAACTTCAAAAAAGAAATTCATGCTTCTGAGTGGAGACTAGAGCTGTGGGTCTTGCACCACTGGTGCAGTTAAGACAGTGAACACAGAGTACCACTTGGGATCTGCCCCAAGAATGAATGTGTAAGAAAATCTCAGAACTGTGATTGATTGTAGCATCACATCCCTTGTTTCCTTGTCCTTACCTTTTTTGTATGTGTAACATTTGAAGGTACACAGGATTGTTTCAGTCAGGTGGAACCAACATGCAACAGATGTTATTCGTGCATGTTATTGCAACACAGAGTGTTTCATAATGGAATTATGATCAGAATAGGAGACTATCCATTTGAAAAGATGGAATTGGTTGAAGGTAATACCTTTAATCATGTTAATGTTAAAAATTATAAATCTAGCTTAGAGCTGAAGGAGTTCACACACGTTATTCTTGCAAAGTGTATTAGTTTAGCTTACATCATGTTAACTTGATGGAAGAACAGGCTGAACTGCATATTCGTATTTGTATCTGCTTTGCTGAGTCTTCATCATTCCAGTATAGCAGCTTCCCAGCCTTGGGCCTTGGCCAAATTTCAGAAAAGTTCTTGAGCTTGGTAGTTAGACTGTTTGTGTGTGAGCCCTAGTCTCATTAGCGGGAGTTTAATGAGAAGAGTAGTTTTCTAGAGTAACTGCAATCCATGTGAACAAGTTCATTTGTGGGTCTTCTTCATCTGGAAGATCAATTTCCAGGGTGACTTAACACGGATGCTGCATTTTGTTTGGTAACAGTAGAATGCACAACCCTGATGTTGTTTTCACTGACAAAAATATGTAGTAGTTGCAGCTCAGGTGTGTGATGTGATGCAGATGTGTAGAGATAGCTGAGGCTTGAGTATGTAATAAGAACCACTGATTCCAAGTGACTTTTCCCATAAAAATAAGTGTATTGTGGGCCTCTGGGTTTATTTCCCTAACTCACATAAATACTTTGTGACAGGGAAATCTTTGAGCCCTTTCCCTGTCTCTTGTCATCTGACTCTGAAGTCTCCAAGTGTAGTTTATCGCAAAAGTATTTGCCAAGTAGTCTTAACAGATTCTGATCCAATGGGCTGTAGCTATTGATCTTAAGAATGACCTGCTATTAGCTTTAAGGCTTCTTTTCCTGTTGCCAATTTATACTAAGGTTTTCCTTAGTATAAATTGTCTGGTTTTCCTACCTTTTTTTTAGGCTTTTTAGTTATTTTGTTTGGAAGCCATATTATTGTTTGTGAGTAGTATGTTGCAAGCAAGTTCTAATGTTCTGAAAAGCTTCAAAGACTGTCCTGTGGTACAAAAAGGTGTCTAGTTTTTTAATTTGACTCTCCACAAACTGTTTAGGAGTATCTTTTCTGAATGGATGCTGTATCAGTTGCATTCCAGAAGGATGTATACTTTTTCAGTTGCTGACATGGGAACAAAGCAACTTTATCTGGAAATGTTAAATTTAGAACAATGTAGCTGTTTCTTGACGCAGAAGTGAGCCCTAATGCACAGACCCATTACAATGCACTCAGTGAACATGTGGAATAATCCCAGCCTTGAAAGTAAGGTATAATAATGTATAGCTTCAAAATTTGTGAAAAAATAGTCTGAAAAAATTGAAATACCAATAAAATCCTTTCTTGTTGTCTAAATGTTTGTGTAGAGTCATAGAGTTTACGCTATGAATGTCTTAACAGGCCTGATCTTTTGGTTGGTATGTGAAGAAAGGATACAAGTAATTTACAGTGTTTTAATGTTGGAATGATGGTGCCACTTTTGGGTGCTACATGTAACAGACTCTTCAGTGGATTAGCTTTGTTGTGTCTTAGCAGAATGGGTTTTTTTTTTCCCTTATAAACTTCCTTATGTAAATAAATATGAAAAAAGTCTTTGAAAAGTATAAACACTTAGCAGTGGTAGTCTCAAATTTGCTGTTGCAGATTTGACTGATTTACTTTAAGCAAAAAGTTGACTAAATGTGGATAAATCAGTGGAAAAACTTGCACTGATTTAATGGACCAGGTTTTTCAGCCTGCTGTTGAATGGGTGTCAGCAGAGTAAGGATGTTGGCTTTTCAATGTGTTTGCTTACGTTGTTGTTAATTAGTAGTACAAATTGCACTTAAGACTGCTTGTTTTCTTATTTTTCAGGGCATACAGGACATACTGCTGATATGAATATATTTTTAGATGATCCAGAATTTGCAGAGATTATTCTGAGAACAGAACAAGCTATAGAGTGTGGAGTTTTCCCAGAAAGAATCTCTCAAGGATCCAGTGGGAGTTACTTTGCCAAGGATCCAAAAGGGGTGAGCATGTTACTGCAGAGTAAGAGACAGTACCAGCAGCAAGTTGAAAATGGACATTTAAAATTTCTATTTAAATGGAAATTCATTTAAATAAGGTGTTTAATAATTTATTGTATGCCAAAATTATATTGGAAAAATCAATGCAAGTAATAATTAGATTTCTAATTATGTCTTGCAACATAAGCTAGGGAAAAATAAGTATTATTTCTCTGCTGAAGTTTTATTGTGTTTTGAATGATCTGCATCAAAGAAATATGGATAAAAGGGCCTCTAACATTTGAAAACAATTCAGGAGTTCCTTTGTGCAGAATCTTGTTCTCTGTATGTTTTAGTTGGTTTTTGACACAACTGAGCTCCTGATTTCAGTAGTTTAGCTTTCTTTAGCTAAAGCTCCTATATTTTTCTCTCTTCTCTTTTTAGATAGTCTTTTATCGAGGTCATGTCTCTTTTCTCCTGTATGATTGGTAGATGTGTGAGAAAAGAGATGTGAAATCTACCTTTTTGCTTGTACTTGTCTGCTGAGTCTCAGCTGGAAGATTTGGTTTCCCCTCCCTTAGTGGAAGATGGTACCTCAAATAGTGGTCATCCAAGGGGTGTCCTAAAGTTACTTTGAGGCAGAGAAGTAACAGTTACGTGCATATCTCGCTTGAAAAGTAACATTTGGTCAGCATTATTTAGTAACAGAAAATGATGTTTCAGACACACTTTCACATTGTTTTCTTCAAATTAGAAATACGAGTTCCAACCCCTCAACTTTGGTTGTCAAATCTGATTTTATTTTAAGCTCAATCGGCAGTTTTCTGGTCTTAGACAGATGTGCCTAGGTTTTCAGAAAATATTCAAGATTATTGTTATTCCATGCATGCCCATAATGGTCACTTTCATTTAGGAAGCAATTTGGGTTTTGCTTAGCTTTTAGTCATATTATTGATCATTACAGAATGTATTCCTATTTTGCCAGTTTCATAGTTGTTCAATTTGTTTTAATGCCAATTTTCTGGTGGTAGTTTTCACACTTTTTTGAATGTTGTTTTTTTTTTTTTTTAGCAGTTCCCTGATTTAAAATCATAAAATGATATATTTATTTATATTATTTATGAATTTATTATTATGGCAGGTGGCAGAACTGCCCCTTCAAAATCTTCTGAAAACTGTGCATTGCAGCTCCATTATTCCATTGCAGCCTGTGTTCCAGGAACATTTGTTACTAATGTTTCCCCTTCATTCTGCTAGAGAAGAGCCCAAATATGGTGGGAAAGAAGGTCTCTCTCTTTTTGAAACTGGAGGGGAAAAAAATTGTTTCTCTAATGGCTTTGTGGGATTCATACACAATGCTGTAAATACGAGAAGCTGTTCAAATTTTATCTGACTTTTTAAAGTTTACGTAATTTCCCAATTTCAGTAGCTTAGATCTTTGTAGATGTTCAGGTTGTGTACTTATATACACATTACACATTATACTGTTTATAAAGAGATATTTTAAAGTAGGTTTATATCTTATTTAATATTCAATAGGAAAATACCTGAGTAATAAGCAAATACTAGTTTAAATCAATACTTTTCAAAAATGCAATGCATGATGTATCTAAAGAGTATTCTACAGTATCATGCTAAAATGCTTTACAGCTGATTGATTGGACTTCTTTTGCAGTTTTTCTTATGCTGTGCAATCAAGATTTTTTTTTTGTTCTTAGAGAGTTAGTAGAGAAATTACTAGGGAAAAAAAATCATACTTGTTCTGGATTTCCATATGTGCAAATCTATTTTGTCTGAAGCTTCTACAGACTTGATTTTGGTGACTAGTAAATGTCCGAGACACTCACTGTGCTCCGGGGCTAGAGAGAGGCTATTTATACATCATTTTTGTGTAAACACAACCATAGTATTTCGGATGGAGTATGTTATTCCTTGTTTCTTATGTGGTGATTTTCTTCTTAGTTTTACTTTTCTTTTGCAGCAAAGTGTTGGTTTTGTTCCTAGTTAAGTTCCTAGTATTGACTTGCCCTCTTGCCCTCCTCCTGTATGCAGGTTGTTGATTTGAATGTAAGCATTTATGAGAAATTATTAGAAAAAAAAACCAAACAAAAAACCCCCACTTATTTTATATGAGTCAGGAAGGATTCATTGCAAAATATGGAAGTATTTGTCAATGCCAGACTGTGAGAATAATGATACTGAGTCCTTAGCAGACTTTCAATTTTGTTTTTATTCTTTGCACTATATTAAGAGCTTATCTACATTTGCTATTGATACTAAAGGTCTGATAAAACTTTATTTTGTCTATAGTGCAACTCTGATTTGTAGAATGGTTTTCAGATCCTGTTTGACTGAGTATTGCATCATTCCACTTCAGACCAGTTCTGTAACTTGCTTTCTCCTATTCTTCTTGAGTAATCTCTTCCTTATGCTGGGAAGGAGCTCTTTAAAGAAGTGCTAAGCCTTCTTATTGGTCAGCTTCTAAAGTGTTTACCCACTCTAATGTCAAGTTACAGGTAAAATAAGCTGTTTCCATTAAGTAGTCTTATTTGCTGATTTGGGTCTATCAGAAAGATAAAAGTCAAATTGTCTAATTAAAATTAGCTTTTTTTATTTACTGGCAAAAATTATGTAGTTGTATACTGATACGAAGGAGTTCTGTACTTAAGCAGCACTACTGCTGAAGTGTTGAATATTTCTGCATTTGTTGTTCATTGTGTAACCAATAAATAGAAGACATTGTGTCTGTTAAAATTGTTCTGCAATATGTTCCTGACAGTTTAACTCCTGGCTAATTGGTAATGCTAATGGAGCCAGTCTATAACTTAATTTTGACTGGCAAAATTAAGACTGGCCTTGGTAGCTTGTGCTACATATTGAGCTTTCTGGTTCTGCTCTGGTCCTCAACAGCAGTGGCCCTGCAGAATTTGGCAAGGTTCTAACTTCAGTGGAACCTTGAAAACCATGCCTAAATTTGACAGTATAGCACAGTACAGTCCGGACAAGTGATGGAATGAGCTAGGCTCCTTTTTTAAATGGGCACTTTGTAGGAATCCAGAGAGTGATTCAGAAAAGAGGTAATTAAAGGTTTGGCATGTACTACTACATACACCACAACATTTGTGGGAAATGCAAAGGTGCTTGCTTTGTTTTAAGCAGGTAGATACATGTGATTCAATAGGAAGAAAAATTAACTAACTTTTTAACAATTCTAAACCTAACATAATTTTGATTCAAGTAGTATACCAAGTGTTGTGATTTAAAAATAAAAAATAATAATAAATAGTAACATATTCAAAAACCACATTACAAAGAATATTTCACATTACATAGAATATTTGTTTTAAGTGTAACCACTTTTGTAGGTCTAAATTGAATTGTGTCTGCAGTTGAATAGGACTTGTTCATGATTTTGAATGTAAACTTACAATCATAGATAACACCATACCAAAACCGTTTCCTACCTTTGTTGATAGGAAACTTATTTTATAGTATGAATGCAAATAATGGTATTTTGCAACTTGGTTCTTGTGGAAGTTAATGGGAATGAATGAAAATAGATGGATGAGACAGATGATGCTACTAATGCCTGGTGTCTTGTGTATCTGTTTACAAACTGAATGAATGAAGTCCTCTGTAGTTACTTTGTCTCAGACAATCTTGGACAAAGCAGGTGAAAATTCTCTAGCAGCTAGACCAACTGGTCAGATCCTCTCCCTAATCCATCTGAATCAGCAATTACTGAAAGAGTTTTCTGACTGCCAGCAAACTTGTTCATGACCTGAGTGTGAATCAGCTTTGAGAACTGGTGCAACAACAGGCAGTGTTCAGCTTATTGAGATTCACTTTTTTTGATAAGGGTTCAGTAAAGTACTAATATGTGAAAATGCTTCTTAAACAGTTATTCTTAAGTATTTAGTAGAAAGAATTTGATTCGCTTGTCATTGTCCAGTCAGAAGGGATGAAGGTCGGCATTTCTACAGCATTCCACGTGAGCTATAGAAGAGTCATTATGTGGACTTTATACACTAGGCCAGAGTTCATCACAGACAACTGAAAGGTTATATCTTTTAGTGTGGCAATAATCTTGTGGTTTGAGGTTAACAAATCATCTGTTTAATGCCTGTGCTGTAGAGAAGAATTGTTTTAATGTGATTCTTCATAAATGTCTAATTAACATGCTGTGCTCTTAGTTGCATCCTGTTTTGGAGACTCCAGAACCCTGCAGTCTGTTCCAATCTTGAGCTGCTCTTAAGGTTCAAAAGGGTTTTTTCTTTGCAACTTATCTGCTGGGATTTAAGCCTATAATTTTTTGGCTCATCAACATTAAATGTATTTTTTTTCTATAGCAACTTATTAAGTAGGTCATCAGGCCTCATTTTCTCTTAGCTTAAACAACCCCTGTTCATACCATCTTTTATTATTCACATAATTTGTGCTTATTGTCACATTTTTTTCAACTTTCTCCAGTTTGTTAACAGGTTTCTTGAAGCACAATGTCCAGAATTTGACACAGCACTCTGACTAATTTTAAGATTTACTACATGTCTCCAATGTGAATGGTGGCTGATGGTGTGAACCATTGTCAGCTTTGAGTTGAGGAATCTACAGCAGAGATGAATGACACCACTCTTGGGAATTGCAAAGTGCAGAACCTTTTGATTCATTCAAACTCAGAGCAATAAGCAAAATAGATTTAGAAGAGAGAACACAACAATTGACTATTAACATTCTGTATGTTTGTCACTTTCCTGGAGCCGTTGTGTCTCCCTCTGAAATAGCTTGTCAATGAGTTAATTGGTGGGCTGAAAATTACTTTTAAAGCTACTTTTAAAACTTCCTTTTTAAAAAACTTAGACTACAAAAAAAAATTGTATTCAAAAGTGCAGTCCTCTTTAATTTTGAAAAAAGTTTTGAAAAAGTAAATGTTAGTTGGTTTGGATTTTCTCTTATGAAGAGTTTATTTTGAATTTATACTAATCCTAGGCAGGAATTTGATAATAAATCTATTTGGAATTCCATTTTTTAAAATACAATGTATAGGATCTAATCAGCATTTTCAAATAACTAATTTTCAAACTAACTTTAATATTTTGCAACTCAAAGTGCTCATATTTTAATTTTATATTATTTATCTTAGAAAATTATTGGAGTGTTCAAACCAAAATCTGAAGAGCCTTATGGACATCTAAATCCAAAATGGACCAAATATTTTCACAAAATTTGTTGTCCTTGCTGCTTTGGCAGAGGCTGCCTCGTTCCAAATCAGGGATACCTCTCTGAAGCTGGTGCCTATCTTGTGGATGAGAAGCTGGGGCTGGGAGTTGTACCGAAAACTAAGGTAAAAGTTAAAACACTTAAATTACTGAATTAAAAAAACCAAAGCAAAAACAGTCTCTGGACTGTAGTTGTGTAGATATCCTTGTGTATCATGTGTTATCCCAAAGTAATTTATAAACTATTGCAAGTCCAAAGGCACAGTGCTTTAGTGTAGAAATAGTGACCGTGACTTTTGTTTTAAAGGATAAATTTAATTGAATCTGAATTGAATCTCTTCTTTGGAACCACTTCAGTTTCTAGCATTTTCTGACACTTTTTGTGCCTCATGTTTTGGTGAGATGGAAATTTGCAAAAATCAGCATATAAAAATTCCCATTTTTGTTTGAGATATGTGAAATAGAAAATATTCACCTTGTCATATAAAATTTATCTTTTGGAAATGCCTGATTCTTCCTTAATTATTTTTTTTTTGACAACTGAGCCTAAAATGTACTGTAAAATCTTAACTTAAATAATAAGGAATTCTGAGCTGTGTTTAACTTTCATGTTTTAAGGTTGTCTGGCTTGTCAGTGAGACCTTTAATTACAGTGCAATAGATCGTGCAAAGTCAAGAGGAAAAAAGTATGCTTTAGAGAAAGTGCCAAAAGTTGCTAAAAAATTTAATCGAATTGGACTACCTCCTAAGGTAAGATGAAAAATAAGTCATTTGTGCAACCTCCTGATTCTTACACAAAACTTTGAGTTAAATTAAAAGAATATTTATAAGTAACTTCACCAGTAGATGAAAAAATGTATTGCCTGTTGAAAACTTTATCTAAATGTCTGCAATTTTGATAAATATGACTGTTTCTGTGCAAATTCTATCCACTGTTACATCTTTCCTTCACCTGAACTAATTTAATAATCTTGGCACTTTTTGTTTCAGTTTATAGTTCACTTCCAGCTGGAGAAGTAACATGTTAAAAATGTACATCTCGCTTCTTTTTTGATTTATTCATTGTTTACTACATTTCCTTTCATTGTCACGTTTTTATATTGTCAATCTGTTTTGGTTTTTTTCCCCCTGAAATTTATCTAGTTCTTTTATTTTTCCTAACTATTTCTTTTTGCCTTCTATTGTTAGTTTTATTCTTTTTGGAATCCTATTGTTGTGTTCTTCCTACCTCCCTTTTGTCTTACGTGTAGACTGTGCTGACTAAAATGTGACATCTTTCTTGCCTAATAAGCCTTACTGTATCCCCAAAATACAACTACACTGTTCTAATCCTAAGGTTTTAAAACACGGGTTATGTGCAGCTTGGGTAATCCACTTGGGTCAGTTCCCAGCAATTTAGATCCATGTGACATAGGTTGTGCAAGCTTGCATCAGCATGGTTATTCCACATGCTCTGTGCTTATCTGTGTGTCTGCAGGTGTTTATCTACCTGCATTTTACTTCTCCAATATAAGTTCTCTTTTGAATTTTAATCTTCAGCACCTTTCCTATGAAGCCTATGCCATGTCTAGTTTTCTTGCTTGGACTCTTTTGGGAAATGTGTTTCAGCCAATTTCATGCAAAAAGGATCTGTCTTGAAAAAAGTGGTTGATGCTTCTGTTCTCATCAATGAAGGTTAAAAGCTTTTCAGAGAGGAAGATTTTTCTCCTGTCATTTTTAGTGAGTTTTCTCTGAACTATGAAACCAAATGTTTCCAATGAAAAAGAACAGACATTATTTCTTGTAATACTGACTGTTCATTTGCATTGAGCTGTCTGGCTACATTTTATTCGTGGTAAACTCAGTGAATGTTTAAACAAATATTAAAAAAACCCACCACCAAATACTCCAGAAAAACCCCCTCATGATTTGAGTCTTACCTTTTTTTTTAATTTAGGAATGAAAGAGAAACCACTTAATATTTCTTTTTAATGTCATGCTCCCTGTGTTCTGAACTTTAACACAAAAACATTATGTACTTTCAAAGTTGAGATTACTTAAGTGACCTACCAAGTGTCTTTTCCAAATGCAGTTTCTTAATATTTCAGGTTGGCTCCTTCCAGCTGTTTGTTGAAGGATATAAGGAAGCTGACTATTGGCTCAGGAAGTTTGAAACTGATCCTTTACCTGAGAACACAAGGAAAGAATTTCAGTCGCAGTTTGAAAGATTGGTAATCTTGGATTATGTCATCAGAAACACAGGTATTTGTTAGTGTCTCTTGGTATCTATCTACTTTTGTGAGGCTGGTGTTTAAGGCTTTTAATGCACTTCATTTTAATGCATCTCACAATTGAAGGCCAGAAAGTTGCATTTTAAATATAAAAGAATTTACTTTGAGTTGCAGTATGAAATATCTAAACAACCCTTTTGACGCTTACTTGATATTTTTAAGCAATGTAAGAAATCAAGAACAAAGACCTTCAATTATGCTTTAATTCTGTATGTAGGCTATTTAACTGTTTCCCCTGTGCAGGATAAAGGATGGTGGGATTTCAGGAACCATAAGAAAAGCTATGCCTACAATTTCTTTTATGCTAAGCAGGAGCTAATAACAGCATGTTTCCCATCAGTGCACAATAGTTCATACTCATTCTGATGAGGCACTGGAGAACAGCTGTGCTGTGTGCCTGTCAGTTCTCTTGCACTCTTGCTTCTTACACTCAGGAGCAGGGATTTGTCTGTCGACTATGTAGGTGAATTACTTCTTGAAGAATCCAAAGGCAGTTTTATTTTCAAAATACTTCCCTTACTTCTTTGCGGGCATCTTTTCTTCAGACATACCAGCTCTAGCTCATTTTCCTTTTCTTAAATTCTCTCTTTTTAGAAGCAAAATAAAAGAAGAAAATTTCACAAGAACGCAATGCTTGATAGCTGTTGCTATGATCTGTCAGCTTCATCAGATGAACACCAGTGTTTCCAAACACTTACTGTGTTCTGTGACATTCTTAAAATTGTAAGGCAAATATTCTAATCGCTAAACCTCTTCATATGGATGATTTTACCTTCATCTGATATATTGAATCATATTAAAAAATGAAAGTCTTCTGATGGATGTTTAATTAAACTTAAGGGAGCACTTAAGATGACAGAAGGACCTACAATTCCATGCAGTCATCCTCTGTCTGAAAGACCTCAGAGCCTTCTATCAATTTTGTCTGATTGCCAGCAGTGCTGGCATTTTCAGCTTCTTCCCACCTTCTTTTCAGTTTTTTATCCCTCCATCTTTGTACATTCTGTTTTCTCCATGTAGTCAAACATCATACTACCTGTAAATATGGAGGCCCTTTTTTTTCCCCCATCAGCATTCAAACAAGCTTAAAAATTAAGTCATTGTGGTCTGACAGTGTTTTCCCCAGGAAAAGTGTGCACCATAGCCAATCTTTCTGCATAAAATATATGAAAATAGTTTCAGCTTCCTTGATATTTTGCTGTGTATTGAGCCAGTTGGGAAAACTAAAGAAGTACTGTATAGCTAAGAACATTTGGTGTGGTCTTTCACTGAGTCAGTTGCCTATACATTTCAGTAAAGGTAAAACACATGTATTGTGATGGAAAAAACCTTTTTGAACAGTTTTGCCTGACTGCATGAGTGACATTTCCGTTTACAATATTAGTCATTGGGTATCACTTTACATGATGCTTTCTTTGTAAGTGTTGTGTTGTGACATGCATTTTCCTTCTTAAAGACAGAGGTAATGATAACTGGTTAGTCAGGTACGAAAAACAAGATGATGGACTTGATCTGTCAGATAAGGTAAGAAAATTGTATTCTTGAAATTTAAATTCCTTAAATTGTTTGGTGTTGTAGCTTAGCCTTGCTGCGTATTAAGGGCATGGCTTTAATCCTGCTGCATGGCCCCAAGAAATATGGTAACTGCAAATTATTTTAGGCAAAATGGGGGGTAAGACTATTTTCATTAGACTAGTCTAGATAGAACAGTGCTAGAAGTTAGTTTTATTGTTCTGTATTTTGGCCTTACTAGCTTGGGCTATAATAAAAGTGCCTACTGTTGCTCAGGCCCATTTTTTCAGCTCTTTATATGCTCTGTTTATCTTGTATTTGGGGAAGGGCTCCCCTTAAATGATGGTAGAGTAAGAGTTATATGTGCCTAAGTTTGTTTGGATGCTGCTTTATATTGTTCAAGTTGAATTTAACTAGTGAAGCTAAAAGGTATATTATTTCGTATTTAATGTGTTTCACTGTCTTTGTACGCACATATAACTTTTTTAAATATTCCTTCTGTAGGATAACCAATGGACTATAACTAAAGAATCTATTAAAATTGCTGCAATTGACAATGGTTTAGCATTTCCTTTTAAGCATCCTGATGAGTGGAGGGCATGTAAGTATTGAATTCTTCAATTATCTTGCTTTTGAGAGAGTAAGTTCCAAAGCAGTACTTTTTATTTGGGTTGTTTCTGTAAGAAACGAAGACATCATTGCTGCAGTTATATATTGAGTTTTAAAATAACATGCTGCTCTTCAGAAAGTTGGCAATAAATGCCATTTTTGCAATGGCATATGTGATTTGGTCCTTGTTCATATTTTTTACCTTTAAACAATATTAATACATGGACACTCATACACATAGTACTGTATGTAAACTGACTGATGGTGGAATTGGAAGAATTTAGCAACATGTTTCTCACGTGTGTTTTCTTGACAAACATGGTGGAAAATTACTTGAGTGCAGTGATATGCAAGTTGTCTTCCTTATGGCTAAATTTTTGTTTCAAAATGAAGAGTACTCTTGTAGGTGGACAAGTTGACAGGTTATTTTTTTCTCGTTCTCAGCTTTAGCTTACTTTCTAGAGGTTAATATTTAGTTACCAATTTTCACTCAGCTTGAAAATACTATTACTGATTAAGTGAGGATGCTTTTGACCACATCTGTGATTACTTATAATTTAGAGGGAAGTGCCCAACAGGGTTTGCAATAATTAATGTAGGCTATTAGCTAATCAGGTAATTATGGCAGTTAAGTGTGGGCTAGTTAGACTGTCAAAAGGCTAGTTAATTACTCCAGCCAGAGCTTTGTATAGTCTCCCTGTATCTTGACATTAAATAGTTACTGTCCTCGTGGCTACAGTCACTTCTGTAGCTGTTCTAGAGACACAATTATGGCTTATTTTATACTATCTATTACTTCAGCATTAAAAGTAATAAACTTGCATGATCCTTTACTATTCTTTTGCACCTGGACATGCATGTGATAAAGTAAACTTGTAGCATAGTGTTTACAAATTGTAGGCTCTTGACACATGGAGCAAGTTTTCTTGACTAGAGCTATCATCAAGGATAACTTCCTCAAAGGTGGAGAGCAGCCTATGCAAAAGGCAGGAAGTTGGTCCAGCATGGATGAAGAGGGAACTCCTGACTGAACTGGGGATGCAAATATTAAGTTCATTAATAAAAAAATGTAGAGACTCCTCTGAAAAAAAATAGGCTCTTTACAAAAGTGCAAGAATGGAGCCTGGGATGTCAAAGCTCAGCTGGAGTAAAGCTAGTAGAAGACATAAAGAGCAACAAGAAAGAGTTGAGTAAATTGGAAGTGAGAGTGGGACTGAAGAAAAGTGCAGCAAAAACCTAAAGGCAAAAAGTATGAGAAAGAACAAGTTACTTAGTGCTGACTTAGCCTCAGTTTTCAATTGTAAGATTTGCTCTCAGGCTCTTGGGTCTCAAAGCTCACAAGCAGAGCTTCCAGGAATGAATCATTACCCAAAGCAGAAGAAAGGGAACACTTAAGGAAAATAGTCATACAGAAGTTCATTACTCTTGCAATGTATTTTGAAAAAACTGTCTAATAGCAATTATGTGAAAAGTTAAGAGTCTTTTTCTCTCAGCATGCTTAGAAGGCTTTTTAAAAAAATTAAAAATTATATTAAAAATAGTAGCTACTTTTTTGTTAATTCATCAGTATGAGTCAAATATCTGAAAGTTTTCTATTTGATTACAGCTATTATTTTACTCCAAACGAAACTGCATTAATAAACTAGGAGAAGGCCTCTACTGTTGCTTACAGTGTTTAATTTAAATACTTCTTTTACTTACTGCTTTATGTATTGTCACTGTTCGGACAAAAGGCTTAGCAGCTGTAAAGCTGCTCTTGTAACCTAGCCAAAAGGGGTAGTTGGAGTAACAATGTTGAGAAAAAGTGGTGTGTTACTGAGAACTTGCAGCAGGCAGCAGAGCACTCTACTCAAGAATTTCATTTTAGCCTGTTGTTAATCACTAAGTGTACTGTTTTTCTGTATTAGATCCCTTTCACTGGGCTTGGCTTCCTCAAGCAAAAGTTCCTTTCTCTCAGGAGACCAGAGACCTTGTTCTTCCTCGCATTTCTGATATGAACTTTGTACAGGACCTTTGTGAAGATCTTTATGAACTATTTAAGGTGAATCAACTGCTTCTTTGAATTGAACATTACTGAAATAGCTGATCCCTGTAATGGAACAGTTGAATTCATGAAAAGAAAAAAATGTCTAACTTTTGTATGTCACAATACTGTGCTATTTTAGCTTTATCATTGGCATGGTAGAAAGGGTTTATATAATTGTAAGCAAGTTGTGTCACTGATGTGGTTAGTTGATAGTAATCAGCTCATCTGAATACATAATTACCTATTATCTATCTGTCACCTAATCTATTGTGCTAACTCTTATAGCACAAACTTATGTAAAATCTCCATTTAGCATCCTTACATGGTGTGTATACACTTAAACTGTAGCAACCTGAGGAAATCGTGTATTTAACATAACTTAAAATATGTGCATGCCTTTCATGTATATATATACTTAATTTTGCATACATATATTGTTGTAAGCTGATGTTGAAATTTTGACTGTGTTTAAAGTTGAACTCACTTTAAAGATACTGTGTTACAGTATTGACATGTAAAGTAGTGTCCTTACCTGAAATGTTCCACAAACAATTGTGTCAACTTCAAGCGAAATAATCCAAATAAAGATTGAAAGAATTGGAAATTTTAAACTGTTCATGAAAATGCAGCTGTAATGTCAAGACTAGATCCTGAAACACAAATATTTGTGTCTGACTCTGGGTTTGTTAGTTGAAGTATTTAATAAATCCGAAGGAGGAAGTGTTCTTCTGCCAGAGTACATGTGAGAGAAAGAGCACTGGAACATCATGTGTTAGACCAGGAATTGGTATTTACCAATGCCCCAAAGTGGTATTTTACTTCTCTGATGTGAAACATTCTTCATTTTCACATATGTAAACTTGCTGCTAAAATAGATTCTTTTGTGGGTCATACTAGCATTCTATTTGTAGCTTTCAAGAAGTATTATAGTGTTGGTAAATATGAATATGCATGTTATGATATTGATGTATTTACATATTAAATACATAGCTAAAGATAAGTGGGTTGTTTGCTGTAATAACTGTTTGTTTTCTTAATAAAGACTGACAGAGGATTTGACAAGGCTACTTTTGAAAACCAGATGTCTGTTATGAGGGGGCAGGTAAGACTGCTTTTTTTAGATTTTTATTTATGTATTTAATTTGCCATCACTTCTCAGTTGCTTTATTTAGAGGAACAAAAACTGACTCCGGTTGAACTGAAACACACTTGAAGGTATTTTCATCTGAGAAGACTACATTTCTTTCTAGAGTTTGTTCCCATATACATATAGATGAGAGAGCAGAAAGTGTATGCTGATTTTTTTTTTATTTCTAGATAAGGTTTTCTTAAATAATTATATTTTATTGTTTTTGTGGGGGATAGAGGAGGAATTAACTGTATATTCTTAGAAGGTATTTTAAAAATGAAACATTGCAGAAGAGTCATAAATTTGGATTGAAAACTTGATGTGTAATTTCATTATGTTATTAAAATAAATGTGACTATTTTGGAGGGCTGATTTGATTACTAAAATACCTCTCACAAGAAAGCAATAAAGTAAAATAAGTAATAAAATTTCTTCATCCTATCAAATGCTAAAACAATACTTCAAAAGAGTCTAACTATTTTCAGATTAGAAATTTGATGATAGTTAAGTGTTTGGCTTTTTGGGGCTTATTGTTTTTTAAAACATCAAAATGAGAGGAGAAGGGTTTCTCCATCTTCCTGCTATTTTACAATTTAAGTCTGGTATGAAATACTAGAGAAAAAGCTTTAGCTAAAAACAAGTTATTTAGCTCACTGTAAGCATAAAATAGTGATTTCTGCAAGTGTAAGGCAATTGGACTAGATAAATTAGTAGTCCTGTTTGTCCTGAATTTATTGAAACTGACTTTCCTGTGTTCCTAAATTCAACATGGATAGTTTTAAGCCAGACATTCACAAATCCTAGAGTGGCTTAATCCAACCTTTTTCTCTGTAGAATTTTCTATATCAAGAAGTACCTTGCACAAGACTGCAGTTCTGCTTAGTCAAACATAATCCCAGTTAACATCTGTTGTGTGGTGACTAATAAAACAGCAAACCTTACTTAATAAATTGAATTATAGGACTTATTTCAGGACTAATTCTTCTGAGAAGTTTATGCTGTAACTGGAAGGTCACTTCTTGAAACACTCATGCATCTTAAACTGTTAAGTAGCTTTTTTTCTTGTGAGATGACTGGTTACAGGGAATCTGTTATTTAACAAAATGCTTGAGGAAAAACATGATTGATATAATTGAGAGAGGTTGTCCAAATTAATTTTCCACTATAAAAGCTGCATCTGAACCCCTTATTCACACCCCGTCCCTCAGGTGGATTTCAGCAGATATTTGTTTTGTTTGTTTTCACCTCTCTCTAGTTATAAGTCTGTTTCACTGTGGGAAATGTCAGGCTTTCAGGCATGGAAGAAATGCAGATAATGAGTAATTCTTGGATGTGGTTGGAAATATATCAGCAAACAATGCATTTTAGCACTGATTTTTAGACTTGGTTTTGGTTTAAAACCAAAGTACGTTACAAGGGCATTATAGAAGAGCTGGCTGTCTAGATTCCATGGTAATGGATGCATTCAGTTGGCTTGAATTTGCAGGATAGCCAAAAGGTCTAAATACATCCTTAAAAATGGGAATTTAAGAATTAGAAAATGAAAAATCTTGTCCATAAAGATAAGGAGACTGCAGAGAAACATATCTTGCATCTAAGGGATGAGGTCTTTAAGGTACCAAACCTAGTTAGAAGCCTATTTTTGTGAAGTGCAGATAAAAAATTTTGGGAGGGGTTTAAAACTCAAACAATTCTCTCAAGAATATAGAGTCTGAACAACAGGCAACATGTATCTACAAAGGGTTGCCTTAGAACTTTGAAAATGTAAATATCAAGTGGAATTGCTGGCAGAGCCAAATTGCAGTAAAACATGGAAAACTTTGGTGAGGTTCTTTGGCTATGAAAATGCAGAATGAGCAGAGGATCATTAAGTCTCACAAGGATCAAAGGGACACTGCAGAGGGAAAAAAAGGCTCGATATTAAGGATAATGTAAGTGTGTCACCAGAGCTAAATTGAATGCTTGCCTCCGTTTTCAGCAGGATAACATAGAATATGGAGTAAGTTATCAGGGCAGTCCGTGAGCACTGAAGTTTTAGAAGGAAGATAACAAGACTCCCTTGAGTTGAGGACTGAATGTGGCTCTTAGCACTAGATTTGGTACGAGTTAATAATATGGCTTCATATCTTCTGATATGAAAATAATTTCTAGCTAGACTGCTGGTACATCCTATGTTATCATGTGGATGACTTTCTTGTAGGTGTTTACTTCATTAAAGGTGCAACACTTTCAAGAGATGTGCTGAACTTAAAACACTTTTTATCTCATAATATTTTATGAAAATTTGGAGAGGATTGCATGAAATATTCAAGAAAAGAATGGAAGGTTAGTCAGCAGTAGGATTAATTCATGTTACCAAATAAATAAAATATTTCTACTTGCAATAGAGTATCTTTTAAAATTAATTTATTCATCAGCACAGTCCTCTATAGAATTGATTTCAGAGTGGCATCTAAATTTATAGGCCTGTTAGCCACAGTTTTATTTGTGTACTCTAACCTTACCTGCTTTTACTCTTTTTAGATACTAAACCTTACTCAGGCTTTAAAGGATGAAAAAAGTCCCATTCAGCTTGTTCAGATGCCACGTGTGGTTGTAGAGCGAAGTAGCACTGGAAGTCAGGGCCGAATTGTTCATCTGAGTAATGCATTCACACAGACCTTCCATAGCAGGAAGCCTTTCTTTTCCTCCTGGTAGCAACAAAAATACGTGGGAAGAGTAAGTTTCTCTTAACTTTAGAAAGATACTTTTGTGTAAAGGCTCTGCAATAACGTACTTCTGCTGTATAACGAGCTCTGACTGCCGACACCTCAGAACTTAAATTCTAACGACTTAAGAAATGTATTTTGAATGTAATAAAAGTTTACAATTTTTGTGTCAAAATTGTGAATTCTTACGTCAGGGAATGAGAAGAATTTGTCCATATTGTATTTTTATAGGCTAAATTAATGTATTCTGAATAAGGGAAGATAGTTTGCATATGCTGAGAAACTAATTTTGAATACAATAGGATGTTTTCATTTAATATAAATGTGAGAATCTATCAATTTCTTTTTATATGGCCTTTAAAAAAGAAGTTCAGAATGTTATCTTTGATTGTGAAAAACATTTTTCCTTGGAATTTCTTCCTGATATTTTAAAGTGGTTATAGATTTTTGGAGGCTAGTTACTTGAAAAGTCATGCACTTAAAAAGAAATACATTAATGTGTCCTTGGCAAATAAGTAAAAGAAAGGGAGAAGGGGGAAAAATGCTCCAACTATTTTTTTTTTTTTTTGCACACAGGGACCAAAAATAGTTGAATATGTGAATTACAGTAAAATTCAACCTGAGTAAGTACACACAGTTTCTACTGTGAAAAAATTAACTGAGTGTACATTTTGGAGGTTGAAATTTCATTGTAGTGTTTAGAACTTGTATATTTAAGCACACATGTGGAAAACCGTGGTATTTCTTTATAGATGCATCACAATGGAGGAATTGCACCATATTGTTAGCGGTTTCTTTTGCCATGCTTGTGTAAATGTGTCCATCAGTTGTCACCAAAGTGGTTCTGCACTGTTAGTGACAGAAGCACTAATGTGTTCATCACAAAGCCTGTTTGTGTTCTAGATTTATAGCTAAACACACTAATGTTTTTTTGACTGGAAAAAAAAAAGATGAAAGACTGTAATACATACAGCAGAGAATTATTATTGTGCTCTCAGCAATGTCATGCTCATCTGCTAATTGCCATGTGCATTTATGCTTAAATTACGTCTTAGGTTTAAGACTTGATGGACATGTTTCTAGATCCGCGTCTTATGTAATGTGGTATATATTTTTATTTTAGTAATTTTCTGGACAGTTAAGACTGGGAATGAAACCTTCAGTATTTCAGACATTGCTGTATTTTGTAATTCTAAGCAATACTGTTGAACTCGGAAATAATAAAATGCTTCTATTTTATGTAATTTCGAGTGGGTGTAAGTATTAATGCCAACCTGCATACGAGTGCAAACCTGGCAGTGCAGTGGAGCTCGTAGGGCTTTGGCGATGCCCACGGCGGAAAGCCTGCCCTGGTTCTTTCCCTGCGCCCCCGGCTCCTCCCTGCGCCCCCGGCTCTTCCCTGCGCGCCCAGCTGTTCCCTGCGCGCCGGGCTCTTCCCTGAGCACTAAGCTGCTCCTGCGAGCCCGGCTCCTGCCTGTGCGCCCGGCTCT
>VWZF01002339.1:8277-40842 GCA_013396755.1 Sclerurus mexicanus | reverse complement strand
GTCTGTCTCCAAAGCCAAGGTATTGAAAAATATACTGAAAGCAGCTTGTAAATAAGTAACATTGAATATATCTTTTTAAATGATAGCCTGGGGTCCACCTAACTCCTTATCTCTGCATGGGGCTGTGTTTCTCACTTTCTGACGCCAAGGAGCAGTCTAGAGCTTGCATGTCTGTACATGTTTTTCTGGTTAGAATCCCGCTGTTTAGAATAAGAAGGTGTCTAGATACTTATTTTCTTTCATTCTCTGTGATCTCCACAGACAAATCTGGAGAAGATGTGCCGCACCCTGGAAGACCAGCTGAGTGAGATTAAGACCAAGGAAGAAGAGCATCAGCGCATGATCAATGACCTCAATGCTCAAAGAGCTCGTCTGCAGACAGAGTCAGGTGAGAAAGACTCACCTGTGCTGTCGTGGGACTTCTTAAATGGCTGGTTTGGGTCACAAATAAGAATGAAAGTGTGTCCTTTTTGTATTTTTTTCCACAGGTGAATATTCACGCCAGGTGGAGGAGAAGGATGCTTTGGTTTCTCAGCTGTCAAGAGGCAAACAGGCTTTCACCCAACAGATTGAGGAGCTCAAGAGGCACTTAGAGGAAGAGATAAAGGTAATTCCTGATTTTCTACAGCTGACCATTGAAAACACTTGTAACTTCACACTACTTCGTGGGGACAGGGTCTGCTTAGCACAAGCTGTCCTTGTGGGGGACAGTTTTAATTTATTCAGTGAGTGTGGTTACTGGATTTTGTTCTCCAGGCTTACATCCGTCCTTCATTGCAAAGACTGTTCCAGCATTCATGTTTGCAATGTGAAATGAATTCACTGGAAGAGATCTCACAGGATATTGCCATTCCTTGACCCAATCTCTGTCTATCTAGGCCAAGAATGCCCTGGCCCACGCCCTGCAGTCCGCTCGCCACGACTGCGACTTGCTCCGGGAACAATATGAGGAGGAGCAGGAAGCCAAGGGGGAGCTGCAGCGCGCCCTGTCCAAGGCCAACGGCGAAGTGGCCCAGTGGAGAACCAAATACGAGACGGACGCGATTCAGCGCACGGAGGAGCTCGAGGAGGCCAAGTACGTGGGGAGGGCGAGATGAAAAGTGACTGGAGAAGACCAGGACTGGTCAAGGAAAATGGGAGTCTCTGAGTGGGTTGAGACAGGGTTGGGATGAAGGCAGGGATATACTGCCTTTGTGGTAAAAGGAAGAGAGGGAGGGAGAGAGAAAGTGAAGATCATAAGGGAAAGAAAGTAGGCTTTAGGGCTAGAAGTGCTAAGACAGGTCTAATGCTCCATAGGTGCTAGGACACAGAAAGGACAGATCTTTAAGGATCTGCGAAAGGTGCTTGTCTCAAAACCCCCAGAGTGGCCAACTGGCCTCTCAAGATAGTGCAGAACTGACTCCCTTCTAAGCTCTAACCTGGCACTTTGCTTATCTCCTCCCAGGAAGAAGCTGGCACAGCGCCTGCAGGATGCAGAGGAACACGTTGAAGCTGTCAATGCCAAATGTGCCTCCCTGGAAAAGACAAAGCAGAGGCTGCAGAATGAAGTGGAGGACCTGATGATTGATGTGGAGCGATCCAATGCTGCCTGCGCTGCTCTGGACAAGAAGCAGAAGAACTTTGACAAGGTCTTTGGGGCTCCAGGCCTGGGCCTCTTGGGCAGAGCATCCCCCTGGGATGGCCACATCCCTGCTCATGCCCCGTTTCTCCTCAGATCCTGGCAGAATGGAAGCAGAAGTACGAGGAAACGCAGGCTGAGCTGGAGGCCTCCCAGAAGGAGTCTCGCTCTCTCAGCACGGAGCTGTTTAAGATGAAGAATGCCTATGAGGAGTCCTTGGACCACCTGGAAACAATGAAGCGGGAGAACAAGAACCTGCAGCGTAAGTCCCTGGCCCTGGGCTTTCTGGATGGGCTTTCTCACAATCTTGTCTGTTTGCCAGACTTAATAGGTCTAAGTCTTTATAGGTGACAATGCTCTGCCTGACCATGCCACTTTTCACCCTTGCTTGCAGAGGAGATTTCCGACCTCACGGAGCAGATTGCCGAGGGAGGAAAGGCAATCCATGAGCTGGAGAAAGTCAAGAAGCAAGTTGAGCAGGAGAAATCTGAAATCCAGGCTGCTCTGGAGGAAGCTGAGGTACATGGTCGTAATCGTTGATGTCTGCAGTAAATAAAGAAATAGGCCTAAAATGGCCTTGGTTACTTGCTGTTCTGGCTTGAGAATGCAGCCAGGTGGGAATTCTTGGAGAATTATGTAATTCTCCAGAAAGGAAATAATTGGTTTATGAATGTCATCAATGTTTTTGCCCACTTGTCCAGGCCTCCCTGGAACATGAAGAGGGGAAGATCCTGCGCCTGCAGCTTGAGCTCAACCAGGTAAAGTCTGAGATTGACAGGAAGATAGCGGAGAAAGATGAGGAGATCGACCAACTGAAGAGAAACCACCTCAGAATTGTGGAGTCCATGCAAAGCACCCTGGATGCTGAGATCAGGAGCAGGAATGAAGCCCTGAGGCTGAAGAAGAAGATGGAGGGAGACCTGAATGAAATGGAGATCCAGCTCAGCCATGCCAACCGTGTGGCTGCCGAGGCACAGAAGAACCTGAGAAATACACAGGGAGTTCTAAAGGTATGTTAAGCAAAGAATGTGCACATAGGAGTCTCATTTGCTTAATATCATATAAGCTTTGAATCACAGAATGGTTAGGGATGAAAGAGACCTGCAAAGTTAATCTAGTTCAGCCTTTTTGCCATGGGCAAGAACATCTTATACTAGATCAGATAACTCAAAGCCCCATCTAACTTGGCCTTGAACACTTCCAGTGGAGGCACATCCACAACATCCAATCACGGGATACCAGGGAGAAGAGATCAGCATCTCCCTCTGCCCTGTCCCATGTTAGAAAGCTGTAAGGAACAATGAAATCACCTCTCAGCATCCTTCTCTGCAAACCAGACAACCCTCATGCCTTCAGCCACTCCTCAGACTACATGCTTTCCAAGTCTTTCATCAGCTTTGCGGCCCTCCTCTAGAGGCACTCATAACATCCTTCCTTAATTGTAGGGCCCAGAACTGCATGCAGTATATGCAGTATTCAGTGGAAGGCCACACCAAAACTTCATAAAATAGGAATTCAGATCCAACTGTGCTTTGGCTTTCATAAGCCTATTCCCATGCAATCCAGTCAGTATCTCTGTATTCTTCCCAGGATATGTGTCCCTGGTTCTACTGCCTATGCATTTCCTTCTAACTACTTGAGTTTGACCTGAAGCTCCTTGCTCAGCCATGCTGTTCTCCTGCCTTTCTTGCCTGATTGCTTACACGTGGGAATTGAGAGCTCTTGCACTCTAAGGAAAATGTTCTTGACTCTTTTCTTCTTCTTTATCCTTGAGGGCAGTTCCTCAATGGGCTTCCACCCAGTAATTCCTTAAAAAATTGAAGGTCCACTTTCCTAAAATTCAGGGATTTAGCCTTATTCTTCATCTGGCCCAGATCCTTGAAGATCATGAATGCCATCAGGGAATGATCAGCCCAGTCTGCCACCAGTTTTGACACCTCTAATTAGTTCATTTGTGTTGGTAAGTAGCAGGTGCAGTAACAGTTCTTTAGTTGGGCAATCTATCCCCTGGAAGAAGATATTACCCTTGACACACTCCAGGAATCTCCTGGACTGCCTACAGCTTGCTGTGCTGCTTTTCCAGCAGATGGCAAAGTGCTTGACATCTCCCAGCAGGACTGGATCATGCAAGCATGATGCTTCCCATAATTAAAGTAATGAGAGTTCATCAAAAGGCTCCCCTTGGTAAGGATCCCTGTAGTAAACACCAGCCATAAGGTTTTCTTTGCTGGCTTGGCCTCTACATTTTACTCATAAGATATCAACCTGACTCATCACTGTTTTTCAAAGCTGTAAATACAGCTCTGCGCAAACAATCCATATTTTACATAGAGCACCTTCTCACCTTTCCTTCCTTGCCACTTTCTTGTCCTTTCATTCTCCCATCTAAATGTTTTATAGCCATTGATTCATCACTCCAGTTATGTGATTCATCCCACCAGGCTTCAATGATAACAATTAGATCAGTTTTCTAGCTTCACAGAGGCTTCTAACTCCTCTTGTTTGCTATCCATGCTACATGCATTGGTATAGAGGTACCTTCAGTTGCCACTTTTTTAGAGAAACGAACTCTAAATCCTTTGGAGTATTTTCCTATTGCTTCCTAATGCATCAGCAGGCCCTGGCTCTTCTCTGTAACTCAAAACTCTATTCTCTCTACTGTTAAGTCTAATTTAAAGCTCTGACCAGACTGCTGATGAAGACCTTCTTGCTCTGCTTGATCAGGTGAATCCCATCAGCTGCCAATAAATAGACCTTCTCAAAGGTATATCCATGATCATAGAAGCCAAAATCCTGAATATGGCACTAGCTAGACAACCAGATACACACTGTTCACATGTCCAGTCATTCTCCTGCTTCTTGAACCCTTTCCTCTGACTGGAGGAAAGTACTCCAGCACCTGTACTACATATCCTCTGCTTCAAGGGACATATAAACTCTTTTGATGGCTACAAGTTGCCTTATTACAATATCACTTAAGCCTACATGGAACAGTAGGATCCTGTCACTCTTGAGCTCTTCATTTTTCAACCCCAGAGCACTGTATCGGTTATGTAGCAGCACTTCAGAGGCTGAAGAAAGGCTCTTTCTTCTGCCCCAAACAGGGGCAGTTTCCTTCATCTTTTAAGTTTTGCCAGTCAGGTGGAGTTTGAATTCAGGCTTGCTGTCCCCTTGCACAGCCTTAAATTTAGGCAGGGCTGTCACTCAGCCTGGGACAGGGCACAACACCATGAATCATGCTCACATTCTTAGCTACTGGGCAGTTACTGACAATAATTCTGCATATAAATATATATCCATAATTATATATATTATACTGCCACAATAATTATTGGCCTGGTGGCAATTGCCATTGAGCAACAGTGTGGTTGCCCCTTATAATTCCCCTTTCCTCTCTTAAAGGATACCCAGATCCATTTGGATGATGCTCTCAGGACACAGGAGGACCTGAAGGAGCAGGTGGCCATGGTGGAGCGCAGAGCAAACCTGCTGCAGGCTGAAATTGAGGAGCTACGGGCAGCCCTGGAGCAGACGGAGAGGTCGAGGAAAGTGGCTGAGCAGGAGCTTCTGGATGCAAGTGAGAGAGTTCAGCTGCTCCACACTCAGGTCAGATTCATGAGATTCAAAATATTTGTACAAAGAAATGGATTAGAGCTAAATGAGCAGGATTGCATTAGCAGTCAGAAAAGCTTCTTCAAATTTTAAGAACTCTCAGCTATCTAGCTGTGTACGATGTCACAATATGCATCAGGAAGGTGTTAATATTAGATACAGAGAAGATAATTTACATCAAGAAAGTAAAACTCTAAAATACATATTCTCTTTTGAAAGTTACTGGACAAAATTTGTATTGTTCAATAGAACACCAGCTTGATCAACACCAAGAAGAAGCTGGAGACAGACATCTCCCAGATTCAGAGTGAAATGGAGGATACGATCCAGGAAGCCCGCAATGCTGAAGAGAAGGCCAAGAAGGCCATCACAGATGTGAGTTGGGGGCTCCTTTCATTGCTGATGGTGGTTGTTTTCCCCCCAAAATGTCTCCAGCCCCACAATGGCTTTGACCTTCTGCTCTGCTCAGGCGGCCATGATGGCAGAAGAGCTGAAGAAGGAGCAGGACACCAGTGCCCACCTGGAGAGGATGAAGAAGAACCTGGACCAGACGGTGAAGGACCTGCAGCTTCGTCTAGAAGAGGCCGAGCAGTTGGCTCTGAAGGGAGGCAAGAAGCAAATCCAGAAGCTGGAGGCCAGGGTGTGTAGGGCTGTGTCCGTGCATGAGTGTCCGTGTCCCCTGGAGAGACACCGCCAGGGAGGCTGCAGGGATGGGCTTCTCCTTGCAGGTGCGGGAGCTGGAAGGGGAGGTGGATGCTGAGCAGAAGCGCAGCGCTGAAGCCGTGAAGGGTGTGCGCAAGTACGAGAGGAGGGTGAAGGAACTCACCTACCAGGTAAGGCTGGAGGCCTCCTTGGGCTGACAGAGTTTTCTCACAAGAAGTCATGTTTTGCGCACACCATCCCCAAGGGATTTTGTTAACCCTGTGTGATGCAGAATCACGAATTCATTCTCCTTCCTCCTTACCAACCACTCTAGTCTGAGGAAGACCGGAAGAATGTTCTCAGGCTGCAGGATCTGGTGGACAAGCTGCAAATGAAGGTGAAATCCTACAAGAGACAGGCTGAGGAAGCTGTAAGTATTGCTCAAAGAATGGGCAAGGGCCACCGTCCATTGGGGGAGCACATGCATTGAATGAGGCTGAACATCAGGAAAGGGGCTTGATCGAAACTGCCGAGACACAACAGCCTTGGCATTGCTGTTCTACTGTTGTGTCAAGAGGCCTTGATGAGCCCTGGGCACCCTGCACTCAGAGATGAACCGAGGGAAGTTCTGCAGCCTGTTTCATACAGGAGGTCAGAGTAAACAAACCCAGGGACCACATGCTCTGACTGAGAAGTTCCTGAAGCTCTGCTAATAATCAGCAGCAGAAGGCTTCAGGGTCTTTCTCAGCCTGGTAAGTGACACTGATAATCAGGCAGCAAGTAGTGGGAGAATAAGTGCTCAAGTGACAAATCCAAGTGACAAAGCTGCTCCTCACATATGACACAGTCCAGGTGAAGGTTATCCCAGTGGGGTCCTGAGAAGGGGAGGATGAGGACGTTGGGGTGAGCTGATGTGTGAGCAGTGATGGGAGGGGATGGAGGCTTGTGCCTCCCCCCAGGGAAGAGCTGCAGCCCCATAAGGCCCAGGTGCAGGAGGAGTGAAACTCCTGCCCTGGGCTCCTCACCACCAGCTCCCTGTCCCCACACAGGAGGAGCTGTCCAATGTCAACCTCTCCAAGTTCCGCAAGATCCAGCACGAGCTGGAGGAAGCCGAGGAACGGGCTGACATTGCAGAGTCGCAGGTCAACAAGCTCCGAGCCAAGAGTCGAGAGTTTCATGGCAAGAAAATAGGAGAGGAAGAGTGAGGATGTCATGAGGCAGCAAAGTGACCTGAGTGCTGCACAAAATGTGAACCCTCTGTCACTTCCTTCTGCAAATGTTTATAACCATGTCAATCTGTAGAGAATAAAGAGCATAGATTCCTTTGCATACCCAGTAGAATCAGTGCTTGTGGTTACTTCTGTTCAATTCTGCAGTTACATAAGTTTGGAGGACTTTCAAGTTAAATATTTTGTTCCATTTTAACCCTTGGGTGGTACTAGAGCTTTACTTATCCCATATCCTGTATTTCTGCTCTCTTTCTAAATACATTATCAAGGCGTAAGACTAATTTAATTTCCATATTGGGAGAAGATCAGGGCAAAAGCCGGACAACTATTTTTTCTTGCCTGGTGCAGCAAAAAGGTTTTTGCCTCTTTATGGGTGCAGTACTCAGAGGTTCTCATTTCTGGTCCCATTATCACTTGGAAAGGGATATACAGAGGTAACTTGCCCCATAAGGAAAACATCTGTAACCCCAGAAGCACCTCTGAGTCCTTATGGAGGAACTTACGCAAGGACTGATGTGCTGCCTCCTTTGAACAAGACAGGTAAAGGCCAGGAACTCTAGGGAGTGACTTGTTACTGAGCAAATTTAAAGATCAAGCAGCCTTTTTAATAACTTCATGAAGAAGTTGTTAATAATCAGTTCTAAAGCAAAATAAATAACGCATTATTTGGGTAAGAGAAATTTGCAGTTTCTTACTTCTTCTCCTAGAATAGCCAATATTAATACACAATGTTGCTGTTGTAAATGAAATTGAAATTATTGAGCAGCTTGGTAGAAGTGTGAACAAGAGGATAAATCCCAACCAGTGTAACATATAGAGCCACAAGAACAAGCTGGGAACTGCTGCAATACTGTATAGTGTCTTCCAGTACTGAAATATATAAGCTTTTGTGCTCAGGAGTAATAAAGAGTTATGTATAAATACAAAAAGCTAAAGGAACAGGTTTTGATCATGCAAGATAAGTCTTCAAGTGAGAATAATACTGAGTACATTGAAACTTGAAAGAAATCACAAAATCTAACACTTTACAGAGGGAAAAATCCATAGATAAATATGCCAAACTCTGTCCTACCTGTCTGACTTCTGCAGCAGTGGAAAAGTGGAATGTACATACTGACTGTATTCAGACTGCACAGAGAGCAAACACGTCACCTACACAATGTGTGCTGCTCTGAAGTCTTAAACAAATGAGAGGCTGTTTTCCTTCAAGGCAAGAAACAGAGAACTTCCATTGTGGCAGCACTGGATGCACATCATACAGCTGCCAAGGGCAGGTTCTACACTCAGATACCATTTCTCCTTTTGCCATTGTACAGGAACTTGGCTCTCTCACACTACAGGGACATATATAGATCCCTAAGAGTTCCTGGCAAGATCTACACAGCTACATTTCCAGGGAGTACTTCAAGGAGCTTTGAAACTGCTGGGGAAGGGAGCTGGAATTGTTGGAGGGGAGTGGGGAGGAGACAGCAGGAAAGAATCATTTTGCACTGACCACAATGGTCAGTGTGTTTGCAGCAATAGCATTCAGGACTGGGAGGTCCTCCTTCTCCCAAACATACTAAGGTTTACACTCAATGAATCCTCCCATGTTATAACTAAATAAGGAAGTACTTTGCTAGGCAGCAGCTAAATTTAATTATGGAAATGATGATGCCCCATGCTGGCTCCTCAGAGACAGCATCTCTATGTGTGAAGCTGTGAAAACTGTATCAGTGACAGTGAGATCTGGGCACCAAAAAAGGAAAATCACTCCTCTCCTTTTCCTTTCCCACAATATTCTCCCAAGAAATAGGTGGGATTCTTTCTTTCCAGACAAATGCCTTGTTTCTACACCTTGAAAGGAAGTAAGAAGATTTTGTTTGTTCTAAGGTACATATTTCTTTAACAAACCAACAAACAACCTCAAAAGCTAATTCAAAAGTCAGCTTATAGCACCTGTGGCTCAGTGAAAACCTGTAGAAGCATTTCCATCTCCATCAGTACCTTTTCTCAAATCTCACTGTAAGAAATTATGGCCTGAGGGTTTGTTCCTAAATGCTCAGCTGATGAAAGGTAACATTGCAGGTTCCTTAAATGACAACACCTTGGGCCAATTATCTACTTCAAACTGCACGTGTGGGAAAGGGTGACATCCCACACATTGCACTGTGCTGACCTGGCCTCGCCATGGGCCATCCTGGAAAGCTTGGCTAAGGACTCTTTGGAATCAGAGTGGAATATTAAAGGGACAGTTAAGGAAAACTGGTTTCTCCTCCCTGTGTGATTTGCTGCCTTAACTGGAGAACTGGAGTCATTTTGCATCAACACACTATTTCTGGAGTCAGACTGCTTGTGACCTGAAATGTGCTGATGCACAGGTAACTGATCTTGGGAAAAACATGGGCCCATAGCAGGCATAAAAGAAAATCTCAAAGAGAAGGTTTAAAATAGATGCAGTGGATGAGCTCCACTAGAGCTGCTGCTTCATGTGGATTATGCAGTTCTCTGTCCTTAAACAGCTTGGGCATGAAACTGTGNGGAAGGAAGGAAGGAAGGAAGGAAGGAAGGAAGGACGGACTTGGGCTGTTGGTAGCTGACCCTAGACTTAACTCTGATGCTTCTGATCCTCTGAAAGAGTGTTTGCAAATTACAACATCAGCTCTCTTCAAGTCCCTGTGTCACAGTGTGAGTAGCTGCTGTTCCCAGGTGCTGAATAGTGGCTGCATTGTCCAGAGGTGTGGCAAGAAGAACAAAGGGATGCTGGGAACTCCCTTGGGAGTGACAGTAGCAGCTGTACCCAGACTCTGAAGAAGGGGAATCCTCCCTACTCTTGTGAACCCACTGTCCACCCATCCATTTCATGCCCATTGCCCTACAGTGGCTCTCATGCTGGGTCAGAGAGTGCCTCAAGAAATAGATCTGTTCTCTGAAGCTTTGCTTTGTCCTGGCACTTCAAGAAGGACAGGCAGGCTGTGTCTGATGCATCCTCACACCCCAAGCCCTTGTGAGCAGTGGTGTTAAAAGAAATGGCTGAAAACACTTAAGGGAGGCACCTTGGGAAAGCAGATCTGCCAGTAGGGACTGAGAGGGCAAGTGGAGCGTGGGACACTCCTTGGAGAGTGAAGAGTGTACAAGCATACCAAGTTCTTAATGAAATGTTATTTTACAAGCAGGGAACTCTTTGAGGTACATTTTGTGAATGCGACCTTTATACAAATAACTCTGAAGTACAGATCAGTGAGATCATGGTCCTCCTCACGGCTTCCACCTGTGCACAGCCCTTGCATAAGGGTCCTGCAGAGCAATGACACTATATCTCAAGCTGCAAACCAAAATCTCTGTGTGACCTAACAAAGCATTGAGATTCTTGTTTTAATGAAGGAAAATTTTGATCCTGGACTGTATCTATAAGGGTATTCTAGCAGAGTTAAAAAAGTGATCATCCCACCCTACTCAGGACTTGTCAGGCCTCATGTGCAGTCCCATATCCAGTTATGGTCTCCACAGTTCAAGATAGACATGCACAGAGGAGTGGATCCAAAGGAGACCACAAACATTGTCTGAACACTGGAGAACCTGCCTTAAGAGGAAAGACCAAAGGAGTTAGGTCTTTTCTCCCTGAAGAAGAGATGGCTCGGGGGATACCCTCATCACAGTACTCCAGTACTTAAAGGGTGCTTCAGTGACGACAGAGCTCTCTCCTCACAAGGAGCCACATGGAGAGGACAAACAGTAGTGCCTCCAAGTTGCACTGGGAGAAGTTTAATCTTGATTTAAGAAAGAAATTCTTACAGTGAGAATAATCATTCACTGCAAGAACCATCCCAGGGAAATGGGTGGCATAAGGCCAGTCCCCATCGCTGGAGGTTTCTGCAAGGTGACTGGACAGGGTGCTAGATAGTCTCACTTAAATTCCCTTTCCAATGAAAGTCTGAGACAGATGATCTGTTGAGGTCCCTTCCAACCTGAGTTGTTCTACAATTCTATTATTTTTTGAGACTTCTTACAAAAAATGTTGTTGCAAAAGCAATGCATTGTCTGTCTAACTTTGATTTATATCCTCAAAAGAGTCAGGCTTGAAAACAAAGCTGATATATTTCCATCCAAAGATGTTCGAGTTTCTATTATATGTGAATCATACCTCGTAATATTTCTTTTTACTCTCACTACAAGATGGTTATTTTCTTTCTAATACTGAACTTTGAACACGGGTTTCTGTCATTTCTGCTTCACTTTTCAACATCTCAGACATGTTCAGGCATTATTCTTCTTTCCACTGGCTTCTCAGTCCTTCTATCCTGCTCATCTTCTATGTATCAGAAGCTCCACTGGGTGGTGAAAAAAGTATCCTCTATATCACCCTCATCTGATTTAAAACACTTCTCACATGTCATCCTCTCTCTACTGTCATACCAGTAGAGTTTGCTGTACTGGTAGGAGGAGGATGATTAGATAACTGTGATGCACTTTCTAGAACTGTTTATCCTAACATCCCAGGTCAGAGTTTTTACCTTCCTCTGCTGAGTCAGATGATACTTTCCCCTTATACTGCAGATTACCTGTCACTGTGGCTTTTTAGGAAGGCACTTGGAATCCATGCTGAAGAAGGATGGCATCATCTTTACAAAAACATAGCTTTCAGCTTTCTATACCAGGAGAAGTAACTGCTTTGATTTCTGTGAATTGAAGGAAGGTCACAAGCCTAGCAACCACTAAGAGCAGAGTGACAGGACTTGAAGAGAGAAAAGCCATGCATTCATACAAAAAAAGGAAAACCAAAAAAACCCCAAAAATAACAGCTGCCCCCCAAATTTAACCAACAGCACTATACTAGGGCTTGTGCCCCAGTTCCATGGATTTTAGCTCACATCTCCCACTGCTCATGCAATGAACATCCTGAACTGCTTTTCATCCCAGAGGATGCAAAGTCCCTCATTAGTTATAATTATTACCAAATTTTTTCCAGAGGTAAGTCCATGTTTCCCACTACTTTTTTTTTTCCCCTGCACCAGCATGGATTTCTCAATTAGGGATGCCTAATAGAACTCCAAAACACAGTTCTTTGCCAGGCAACACATCATGCCAGCCCCACTATGACACACGAACAGTCTGCAAAAAGTACACTTTCCTTTAGTCTGATTTGATTCTTATTGATTTTTATATGCAAAGTATGTCCTTACCATTGCCATGGTCCACTATTCAGGTATGTCTTGCAGAAGGGTTGGATGAGAAGTTTTGCTCTAGCAGATTAGAGCATCAGCATTTCTTTTCAGAATGTGCTAACACTCCTCGGAGCTCTCATTTTACACAGAGGGCAGCAGAAATGCTGCAGCAGCAGAGTTTGAATATTCCCTGTCAGACAGTTAATTGGGATCCATAGGGTGCACTGATGCCTCCAGCCTGCCCTCCTCATACTGAGAGTGTGACCAACGACAGCACTACTAAGCTGCAAATGCCATGGGGAATGTTTTTGAATAAAATATCTCATGCAACAGATAATTCAAAGAAGTACAAAACCCAAATGTTTGTCTGTGCTATCTGTGATGTGGCTTATTGCACAGCAGATATGTTCCTGCTCATCTGAGTGTTCAGCACAAACATTTCTGACAGCTTCAATGTTAACCTTGAAGAAGAAAAAAAACCTATCACTGAAGAATGATCCTGTTAGCTCCATCATTGGGACTAATCTGTTCCAGTGTGAGAAAAGGTTCTAAAAGTGGTCTTTTCTCAGGCACCAGTATATGTCTATATATGCCTATATATTACTGAAACCAGTTGTCCAGGGAGGCTGTAGATAACCCAGCCCTGGAAGTGTTCAAGGCCAGATTGGATAAGGCTTTGAGCAAACTGGTCTAGTGGGAGGTGTCCATGTCCACAGCAGCATGGTGATGGGTCTAGATGATCTTTAATATCCCTTCTGACCCTTAATATTCTATGATTCTGTGATTTATATGTCTATTATAAGCATTCTGTGAGCAGAAGGCCTGTATAAGAGAAACATTAGCAACTGAAGCATAAAAGAGCACTGGAAGAAAATAAGCAGAAAATCTAAAGAATTTGTGCTGTTTTCTACTTCAGAAGGGAGGAAGCTTCCAGTAAGAACATCTATTAATAGAGAAAAATGCAAGGAGCTCTGCTAACTTAAGTTCTCCACTGGATACTTCAGGTTGTAGGAGAAAATACTGAACAGTAGTACCTCTTTTGCATTAATATTTATATATACAGGAATATTAAATTTAAAAAAAAAACATTTTTGTAGAAATGACCTCTTACTTAAATTATGTTTAGTACCAACAAAACAAAATGTTGTACCTGTGTTACTGAACTTCTAAAACTTCTCTGATTGTAGGGAAATTGATCCATCAGCCTGACACCTGCACAAGACAAATTGGTAGGAAGCAGAATAAGAATTGCATCTGAAAGTGAAAGCCATGTCTCACAATGCATTTGACTCCAAAAGATTCTACAGGGACAAGGATAAGAATGGCTTAGTCAATACAGTATGATAAGATTTTGGAAAACATACAGATGCTCCTTCATAAAGTGGGTAAAAGTTGCCAGGTGACTGGAAAGAAACAGCTACCTTGTAAATTAAAAGACAGGAAATGAATTATGGAAATAAATGCTTATCTGAAGTGAGAAGCCATGAGCAGAGTCCTACAGAGATTTCGATTAGGATTTGTGTAGTTCAACATTCATAATAGCCTGGGAAAAAAGGACTTAAGAATATGTCAAAGCCATTAGATCTGCATGTGACATTAAAATTGCATGGAATGTCATGACACAGAATTACTGGATGGCTGTCTAAGAGGTCAGCTGAAATTTAGGTTAGTGGTATTTCAGATTTATAGGCTAATAATTTCTCTACATCCCAAAACTTCTGTTTATGCATAAAAAAGACCTCAGTATATTTATAAACCCAAATTAACAGCCCATAAGCAGATTGACAAAATAGATGGAAAGAATAGGATTTTTTATGGAAGACACTGATGAAATATCAGAATATGTCATGATATGATTCCTTCATGTGCCCAAAGCTTGAACAATTAATTTAGTTTTGGTAATCAGATCACTAAAACACTCAGAGAAAGGTTTTAAGTAATACCAGAGACAGAGAACTGCTCTCATACAAGTACCTCTTCAGATGGATGAAGAGACAACTGAGGCAGGGTGTGATAGTCATTTGTAAAATTAACAACCCTGTGGAGAAGGAAAAGACAAATAGGTTGTGTCATGTAGATACAAAGCAACCAGCAGCCAATAAACTTATTTTGATGTTAGTAACACCATCATGCATTTCTGCATTTCTTTGACAGCTGCTGCACCAGGGAACAGCACATAAATTTTCCTGTGCCATGTGTTGCACATAAAACTGCTGCCTGTGGGACAGTTCACAGTGCTAAACTGCAGCATCTCTGGGATACAAAACGGAATATCTGTGCCAGCCTATGACCCTGCTGTGCACCCAGGAGACTCTCCTTTCAAGAACCCCTGCAGTTGCCAAGGGCCACAATGTGTGTGATGACAGCACACATCCCCTATTTCCCAGAGTCGTATGGAGTTACCAAAACTGGCATCGCCCTTTCAGCAAGGCAGGATAGGCCAAGGTTACACATACCATTTGTGAGAAGATCCTCGTGAGTTCTTACCACCACTGGTGGCTTGTGGCACTTACATAATTGGGTGAAGTATCACAGGAAAATATTAAACAGTGGGATATGACCCTCCAGACATTCTGTTTGACACTTGTTCTGTTTGACACTTTCTACCCCTTCTACCAATGGTCTTGGCTCCAAGAATTGATAATGCAGTGTGCAAATATATGGCTCAGGCAAGAACAAACCTTAGGCTACAAAGAACAGGGCACTGGAGATGTGCTACTGAGAAGTGCCTACCCTGCACAGCATATCCTCGAACATTCTTCTTCCTTCAGGACACATCTACACTAAACACTTTAAATGTCTCCACCACACAAGACTGCAGCTTCTAACTTATACGTACATGCATGGTTGCTCCTCTGGCAAGACAAAGTATCTGCTTCCCATCAAAACAGAACATTACTGCTCACCAATCCCTTTCAACCTCTAAGATTAATCACATTCTACTCTTTGGAGTTTTCTCAGGGCTGGGAGTTACATTTAGGAAGTGCAAAGCTCAGGCATATGTAGTGAAAGCCTTCTATCAAAAATATAAGTAAGCTTCCATAATAACACAGGCAGTTTCTTTCTGCTGCCTGTACTAGTGTCCTCTGCCTACCTGTTGGCAAAAAATCCAAAGTTTTCCTGCATCCCTTATTCTGTTTGAATCCCACTCTGGTTCAAATTTACAATAAACTGACTAAATGATTCAGAATGGCAAAGAATTCTCAGTGAGGCTGGGGAAGATTCTCCCAGCAGCTATGCCAGACTTCAATGCCTCTGCAAATCGTGAGATTCCAGTGTGCTGTCCACTGAAGGCTCCCTTTTCTGGAGTGCCTGTGATGCAGTGCTGCTGTTGGGACCTATTGTGGCCATTACAGTGACCAGGCCAGAGTTCAACATTTGGTGGGGCCAGACGACAAGTTCAGGAGAACTTCTGTTCTAGTGGAACCATAATTTGAGGTGACACCTGCCCCATCCCCCTTCCAGAAGGATTTACAAAGCTGCCTCATACACCATGCACACATTGTGTATTGGCTGGAGTAAGGCCTAGCAATGACAAAGACTTAGGAAGGAATGACTGTCCAGAGGAAACAACTGTGACCTTCAGCAAGAGCTAATACTGCAACAGAGTCCACACTACAAGGAAAAGTGGATGAAGGGCAATTTGTCAAAAGCAGGACGAGACATCTTTAGATAAGACTTTCAAGGCAAAGCAGTTGTGGCATTCCTGACCTAGCTGGACCAGAACAGCCAGGATCTGGAACAAATTCAGCAGGGAAACTGCTGTTAAGATGGAAAACAGTCAAGTATTGAGCACTGGAAGTGGGAAAAGAAGTGCTTCCCACCGGACAGCCAGCCTGTCAGCACAAAATATTCTGGCAGTGTCTGAGACAGCAAGTGAATGACAAGCATATTTGGCAAGTTCTTCTGCATGACTTAGCTGGGAAGGCACCAACCTCCCTATTTCTTTCCTGTATTAGCCACACGTGTTACTTGCTCAGCACTGACAGAGAGGAAGCTTGATGGAAAGCAAATAAATCAAAACAAAACGGAGATAAACCAACTAGAATGGTGGGGTTGTTTTCAAAGCGTCCAGCCCAATACATTGTCAGAGGACAATTGGTAAAAGTCTTTGGCACAAAGGAGCCATATTTGTTCATTTGGAACATTTCCCAGATACACATGAAGAGAACTGGTAGTCAAAGTGAAAACCACAGTAAAGTGTGATTTCCTGAGTGAAATTAAGATGTGTTTGCACACAGACCTCACCCTCGTGTCAGTGCAGGTAGCAGGAGAGGACAGTTGGTCCAAGGCAGTAGCTGATGTAGAAGGTGTGTGCAGACACTGCTATACTTTGCCACACAGCCTCAGACACCACCGAGGCCCTCAGCCACTGCCAGGGGATGCTGCTCTGCACTAGCCTTTAGGTCAACACAGAGCCACTGCCATGTCCTGACATGCCTGACACAACAAACCAAAGGGCAGCAGCAAGGCAGGGAGATCCCCTTTGCAAAGAGGCTTTGGAGAGCCTGGAGCCCAGGGGCTCTTGCTCTGGAGCCAGGACTCGCCTCTGTTTGCACAGGCAGCAGCCAAGCACAGGCAGTGCCAGATGCAGCCGCTGCTTGTGGCTCTAGGCAGAGCACACACCTGGGAGGCAAAACACTCTGTGCATTCATAGAGCGGGTGGAAAGCTGCTGGAGCCAGAGCTGGCTGGGCCTCTCCTTGTCTGGGCAAAGCAGCTCATGCTGAGCCTGGTGAAACTGGCTCCAGGTGAGACTGGATTTGAATTTGGCAAGTTACTCATGAAGTGCATGAGACAGAGCCTGGGGAGGCAACACCCCATAGGATGGATCTGTCCCATCTAAAAGCAAGTGGGTGGCGTCACCGGTGCCCCTTGGGTGCTGGCCAAGGCCAGAAGCGAGGAGCAGCTCTGAAGGACCAATATTAGGCTGGGACATCATGGAGAGGGGAGAAGCTGAACGACTGGGACTGACAGCAAGCCTGAAACATGTTCTGCTGCCCTTGAGGGTGCTGAGGGGCCAGCAAAGTGCCCTATCAGACAAAGACAAGCAGAGTGACAGAAATGTGTGGCAGCCTGGCAGACACAGTGACGCTGCAGCACATTGCCCCAGGTCTGGAGCAGAGCAGAGGTTTTGTGAGCAGCTCCTTTATCAGGTCAGTTGAGGCTCAAGAATGTCTTGTCCCTCCAGTAGTTTTGGCTGAGATTGTAGAGTATTTCTGAGTAGGTGTCATCGTGCCAGTACTGTCAGCTCATGCGCTTAGCATCATCTTGCCTCTTGGTGAAGCCTAACAGCACTCCTGTGACTTCCTCTGATGCTCTGAACTCTTTCTCAGGCATTCCTGCTAATGAGCTCTCATCTTACGTTAAAATTTATGTAGGAGATTAGTATTTACTGCATTGTCACATAGCCCATATGGATCAAATATCAAGTTATCATTTCCAGTCTCATTTTAGCTTTCAGTAGATGCATATTTCAAGAAAAAAAGAATTTTGCTTCTAGGAAGTGATTTGTGCCTTATTTATGCCAGCATACTCTTCAGGCATGGTGATATTTATTGCCCCAGTTCTGGCGAAAGATTAAAAATTGCCTACTTTCTTAACTCTGAGGCTGTAGTCAAAATAACACCAAATTAACACAGAGTTTTGTCATGTCCTCATTTCAAGCTGGAGGCAATGTGCCCCTGCCTGAGAATCTCCATTTCTTAACATTGAATTCTTCAGGTTTTTTGCAAATACAATCTCAGTGTTGAACTCTCTGAATCTATAATGATTATATTTATGACCAATTCCATGCATTTTTGCTCTAAAATAATTACTATTTTTCATCTCATCTGTAACCTTACTCTTTATGTTTTCTTTCTGTCATTGAGGTCAGAAAGCTCAGTTATGGCTCTTCAACAGCAATACTCGCCTTCTTTTTTTTTCTATTTCATTTTTCTTTTTTATTTAAGACAGGTCTGTAGATCTCAGACTTGCAGAACTAACTTTGTGAACTGGGTTTAAGCAAGTGTGTGAGAATTCCACTGCATGACTTCTGAGGCACTATGTATCAGTCCTCCACTTCCAGGGGAATGAAGGCCTTGCATGCATTGCCCCAGCATCATTCCTGTGGTGGTAGAACCTTTTTAAAGTGTCAAGAACCTGGATCTTTTGGGAGCTTTAGAACAATAAAGATGCTGCATATAGCCCTATGTCTACATCTCAGTCAAATCTCCATGTTCTTTCCCATGCTGAAACTGTAGAACTGTGATTTTTTCTGGTTTTAGCCAGTCACAAAACAGAACTTTTGCTATGGAATACAATAGGTTTTGCACGAAAGTGATGTACATGTCTCTCTGGCATACAACTATCCAATGCCAGAAAATGGACAGATTCATAGTATAAAGATTAGGTGTGGATGTAAAATACAAAGACACTGTCAGTGACTCAGAAAATCTCTAAGCAATACACCAGAGAGGTTGTGGGAGTGTTGTCAGCAAGATCACTACACACTTATGTTCACATATTCTAACCGAGAATCTCCTCTTGGCAAATGTCAGAGACAAGATCCTGGCTAGGAAGATCTTGATACAGATATTCTTGTGCTTCTTTGCTGGGAAACTTCCCTGTCTGACCCTGCAGGATCCCCTCTGTCAGTCACACTCCACCACCCAAGCTGGGACGAGGTCCCTGTGCAGCTGCTCCCCCACACACAGTCAGACCTGGTTTCCTCACTAGCTACACCCCAAGTTTCCCAGAGCAGTCTCAGACATTCCAATGCTCAAATACTTTAATCAGTAACAAAATAACATCTTGAGCTAGCACCTCTGAGGAGGGACCCCGAACAAAGGAACCCCTGGGCTTATATCCCCTCGCAGTCCATAAGCAGAACAGTCTGGAGGTTGTCAGCTCCTGCCTTTTCTCTGGGTGTCCCTCACCTGGCTGGGCCACAGCTCCCTGGCCCTTGGTCAGCAGTTTGTTGGCAGTTCAGGCCCCTTGTCTCAGGCTCCGACCCCCCCAGAGCTCAACCTGCGCTCCACTGCAGCTGCACCCCGAGAAACCTGCACCAAATGTATCTCTCTTCACATTTCCGTAATATGAATAACCCCTAGGACTCAAATGTGCCAAGGGCAGTGTCACAAGATCAGAGATAAACCCTCTTGAGACATTTCCACTTACTTGCACAATTTGATCTGCAGTAAAGTACTGACATGCGGAAAAAGACCCCACAACTAGGTAGTTGTAGAGAAGGTACGTTTATTCAGCGCTGGGTGCATGGGGGATTTGTCCACCAAAAACATGCACACCCCTCTGTGCTTACAGGTTTGTTTAAAAACAATTAAAACATGCATATTCATTATTTCTTTATACATATTCATTATTTTCTTAGAAAAGGCAAGGTTATTCTAATTAGAATTTCCATTTTCTCCACCCTGCGCTCCTCCCATCCGAGTTTGCGCAGTGGTTTTCATTTTTCCTGGGCCGGGGTCTTCGGGGGTCTTGGGGATGAAGGTCATGGGTCTTCCTCGCTGTGTCCTTTTGAACTTGGCTCAAAAAGTAAGTCAAACCAGTTCTGTTGGCAACTCAAACTAGTCTAATGAGCAAACTTTTACAATTGTCTTACTCCCTTGACATATTTCCTGATTTATCTTAGTTTCTTGAAGCTTCAAGGCCAGGTACTGATGGCAACCATAACATACTCCCTGTTAATTATGGCCTCAACCATACAGGCTATCTTTGTGGCTTCAGCAAAAGCCCCTACAATTATTTCTGTTAACCCTCTCGTGTTAGTTCCTTATCCCTCTTAGTGTTAGTTCCTTATCGATAGTTCCCTATGATACATAATATTAGTTATTGATTCCTTATATCAGTACAGCCTCTCACTCTTAGACTCCTTTTAAAAATCACAGAACACAGGTGAGAAGCAGTCTGATCACACGCTGTGGCAGAAAGTGAGGCAGCTGCCTGATCTGGCTCTAGGTGGCAACTGGTTCTAGGTGGCTCTGCTCCTGGAGAGAGTTTGGACCAAGTTCTGTCATTTTGTGATCTTCTCATGAAGGATCTGTTTTCAGAATGCCTGAGTTCCCTTTCCCCCATGGGGAATATCAGCACTCCAGTGCTTTGCCCAAGAAAGAACAGTATGTTCCCATACATATCTTTCATTCTGCCTCTTCTCTTAAAACTGGGCTGTGTTTTGCTTCCAGCATTGACAGAATCCAGCCCTACAGAAATATATGGAAACAGGAATGACAGAAAAATAGTTTGACAGGAACCACTTGTTTTTCTGTTTGTTTCAAAGTTTGTGTCATTTACTAGATATTTTCTGTAAGAAAGGACTCATGCACTGCTTAGGCACCCTTTTCTCAGGTGCATTTTATAAACGGGGTAAGTCAGTGCTGCCCTAGTACTGTCCCACTGTTCTCAGTTGAATTATACAAGTGTGGAACCAGGAAGAGCAGTGGTAGTTACATTGCAGTGCAGTAACAGTGCAGACTCCTCCGAAACATTTAACAGGACTTAACTCCACTTAAGAGAACTGCAAGATGAAAGGAAACATTACTCAGATAAACGAATTGGTTTCAAGTGATAAATACGAGACCCTTTCTCTTTCTCAGTAGGTTTAGAAAAAAAGCCCTAAATGCTTGCTGTGTCAGGGGAGGGTCTCACAAATGAACCTGACTTGACCTTTCAACCTCACTGAGCTGCTTAAGGATGACAGTGACTGTTGGGAAAGACTTCTGCCACCACACATGCAAAAGAGAGACAGAGGATCATCCAGGCTACATAACGTGGAAAGGGAAACTTCTGGAAACAAGCCCACCACTGTGACAACTTCCAAGGGACCAGAGACTTTATAATTCAACTTTACCTGCGTCTTTTATGTACGGGTTTTCCCCTGCTTAGATTGTAACCCTTAGAAACCCCAGACATGTGAATATAGTGTGTTCCTTTCTTCCCGGGTATCCAGCCCCGCCCCCCTCCCGCCCCTATTGGATGTATCACCTGTCACTCCCCATTCCTGGGCTTCCATTGGGTGTTGGTCCTCCTGCTCCCTTATTGGCCCCCTGTGTCCCCCAAACCACACCACTCCCCTGAACCCCTACCCAGTCACATCCTACCTCCCAAACCCCGCCCGAAGGGCTTAAATACCCTTTAGTCAGATAATTAAAGGCTTTTTGTACGACGTCCCTGCGCCGGACTGCTGCCTGTCCATACTCCTGACCACGGGGGAATTTCGCAATCCCCTCCATGCTCCGGGAAGCCTGGGGAAATAGATGGAGCCGGATCCCCTCCAAAGCTGTTAAGTGACAGAGACTTATAAACACTTATTCCAGCTAACCCCAAATAAACACTTCATCAAGATGAGATGTCCTGAAATGGCAAATTGTATCTGCATACAGGGGGTCATCTCTCTTCTCAAACACTCCTCCTTTCCATGACTGAACAAAAATGAAGAGCCATGGGAAGAATGGGGAGAACAAAATCTCCCTTCTCCATCAGAAGTAAAGCTGTTCCTGTCACAGTAGGCTGCCATGGTTATCTTACTAATACCTAAATTTATCCAGTGGGGTGTGTGCTGATTTGGGCTAGAGTTGAGTTAATGTCTTCATAGTGGCTGGAATGAGGCTGTGTTTTGGGTTTGTGCTGAACAAAGGGTTGATAATATAGGGATGTTTTTCCTATTGCCGAGCAGAGCTTACACAGAGCCAAGGCCTCTTCTGCTTTTTGTACTGCCGCACTGGTGAGGGACTGGGGGGGTGTGGGAGTTTGGGAAGGGACACAGTCAGGACAGGTGACTCCAAATGACCAAAGGAATATTCCAGACTGTAGGATATCATGCTCAGGATATAAAGGTTGGGGGAAGAGAGGGAACCTTTGGAGTGATGGTGTTTGTCCTCCAGAGTAACTGTTACATGTGATGGGGCCCTGCTCACCTGGAGACGGCTGAACACCTACTGCCCATGGGAAGCAGTCAGTTAATTCTTTGTTTTGCTTTGTTTGCATGCACAGCTTTTCCTTTCTCTATTAAACTGTCTTTATCTCAACCCACAAGTTTTCTACCTATTACCTTTCCAGTTCTCTCTCCAACCCCACTGGGGTGAGTGTGTGAGTGGCTCGCGGGGCTTGGCTGCTGGCTGGAGTTAAACCTTGACAGGGACATGAACATGACAGACAGGGACAGATAGTGGCTATGGTAGTTCTATGCTTGTCAGTCTGCCTGAATCTTTCCAGGAAAAGATGAGAAAGTCACAATCACTTTTTCAAGCACAGCTAACAGAAATCCTTCACATATGAGGCCTTCAGGATTCCCAGACTTTTTCAAAATGTCAGAGAAAAGAAAGGAACCTCTCCTGTTACTGGCATAGCATGTAACACTTGGGAAGCACAAAACAAAAGACTAGAGTTACACCTGATGAAGAAATGATACTTTAACAGGTATCAGAGAATTCCTTGGGCTTGACATTGCAAGCCAAAGCAGAAAAATGTGGTTTAGGGGTCATCTAACCAAAATGGTGACAACCATAACACTCAGAGGGGGAGCCAGAGGTTGCAAGGCAGGAAAACCCAAGACAATGTCAAATTTAACTATGTATAGTGGATAAATGATATATCAGGGTGTGATACAGGGAGTAAATGACAATGGCAATATATAGCACTGGTGGACGAAAGGGTGCATTCAACATGCAGCAGAAGACCTCTTGTGAGGTGTGTTACTTCCCAGGAAATTTTTGTACTTCCTCCATAACTTTCAAGGGTGCACATGAAGGGTTTCCCTTGGCTTGGAAAGAAGCAGTTCCAGGTAGGTGGAACCTCACAACACCCGTAATGGTAACCCATCTTATCCATACTGTTTCATAGAATCTCTAAGGTTTGAAAAGACTTTTAATATCACCGAGTCCAAAAGTCAATGCAGCAGCACCACCATGTTTACCACTAAACCATGTCCTCAAAGTGCCATATCCACACATGTTTTGAACACTTCCAGGGATGATGACTTCACCATTTCTCTGGACAGCCTCTTCCAGGGTTTGACAAGCCTTTCCATGGCAAATTTTTTCCTAATATCCAATTTAAACCTTCCCTCGTTCACCTTGAGGCTGTTTCCTCTTGACCTGTCACTTGTTACCTGGACAGGAGACCAAACCCCATCTGTAGCTGTAGAGAGGGAAAAAGACCCCACTGAGACTCCTTTTCTCCAAGCTGAGCTCCCTCCTCTCCCTCTGCTGGTCTTTGTGCTCCAGACCCTTCCCTAGCTCTGTTCCCTTCTCCAGATGCGCTCCAGCCCCTCAAAGTCTTTCTTGTAGTGAGGGGCCCAAAACTGACACCAGGATTTGAGGTGGTGTTTCCGGAGTGCCTGGCATAGGGGGACGGCCACTGCCCTGGTCCTGCTAGCCACACTATTGCTGGTACAAGCCAGGATACCTTTCATCTTCAAGTCTACCTGGACACATGCTGCCTTATGTCAACCAGCATCCCCAGGCCCTTTCCAGCCCCTCTGCCACCAGTCTGGAGTGTTCCATGGACCCATGGAACAGGTCAGGATGTGGCACTTGGCCTTATTGAACCTCACACTGTTGGCCTCAGCCCATTGATCCAGCCTCTCCAGATCCATCTGCAGGGTCTTCCTGATTTCCATTAGATCAACAGTCTTGACCACTTGTCATCTGTGTACTTGCTGAAGGTGCACTCAATCCCCTCATCCAGGTCATTGATGAAGACACTGAACAAGACTGACCCCCGCTCAGTCCTGAGAAACCCCATTAGTGACTGATCCCAGTTGGATGTAACGCCATCCCCCACCACTCTCTGGGCCTGGACATCCAGGCAGTTTTTCAACCAGCAAAGCCTGTACCTGTCCACAGCACAGAAAGCCAGTTTCTACAGGAGAACGCTATGGGATGTGGTGTCAAAGAGTTTGCTAAAATCTAGGTAGATGACATCCACAGTCTTTCCCTCATCCAGTAAGAGGGTCACCACTTTAATTCAGTTTGTTTCAGTTTGCATGACACCATCTGCCAAAGCTGTTGAAGCACCTGTTGTCTCTGCCTCTCAGGCTTTCCAAAGCCTCCAGGCCTTTTGTGCAAAACATGAGGTGAAGGACACTATTGTTCCATATCTCCCTCACTAACTAGACTTAGCTTCTTGTTCCCTGTTTTCTGACCCAGAAATGATAACTGTCTGTTGTGCCTAGATGGTAGGAGATGCATATTTATGTTACTTTTTAATCATGTAGTTCATCCCGAGAAACAAAAATGGCATTGACTCCCTTCAGTTACATAAGATGCTCATGGTCAACACAGCCAGGTGCTGCAAGATGTGAAAAACAGTTAAATTCTTGTGCATTAAACCCACTCCTTTCATCTTTATGTCAAGCAAATCAACCATAATTTTTCTTTATGGGTATCTTGAATGCCTCTGACTGAAGCAAAATTAGTTATTTTGCTATTCACTCCACAACATCTCCAGACAATTTAATCCAGTGCTTGTTCATTCTTACAGTGAAAGAATGTTTCCTAAGGTTCTTACAGATCCTCCTGTGTGTCAGTTTGTGCCCATTGCCTCTTGTCCCTGTCACTGGGCACCACTAAAAGAGCCTGGCTCCACCTTCTTTACACTCTGTCTCCAGACATTACTCTACATGGAGGAGATCCCCCCGAGCCTTCTCTTTTCCAGGTTCTCTCAGTTTCAGTTCTCTCAGCCTTTCCCTACAGTAGTGATGTCCCAGTCCCTTAATCATGTTCACAGATTTTTGTTGGACACTCTGAAATATGTCCATGGCTCTCCTGTACTGTCGGTTCCAGAACTGAACAAGCACTTGAGTTGTGGCCTCACCAGTGCTGAATCAAGGGGAAGAACCACTTCCCACGACCTGCTGGCAACACTCCTCCTCATGCAGCCCAGGACACCATTAGCAACAAAGTCACTTTGCTGGCTCATATTCAGCTTGGTGTCCACCAGGATCACCATGTCTTTTTCTGCATGGCTTCTTTTCAGACACATCATGGTGGAAAATCTTGGTACCTGGGAAGTGTTCTTCCTCTCCAGAAGCAGACTCCTTGTTAAAATATATGAGGTTCCTGCCATCCTGTTTCTCTAGCTTGTCAAGGTCCATCTGGATGTCAACATGACTCTGGCATATCGGTCACTCCTCCCAGTTTTGTGTCATCAGTGAACTTGATGAGGGTGCATTTTGCCTCATCATCCAGATTATTGAAGAAAATGTTAAATAGGACTGGACCTGTATTGACCTCTATGGTACACCACTAGTTATTAGTCTCCAACTAGATTTTGTGCCTCTCAGCACCACCCTCTGAGCCTGATCATTCTACCAGTTTTCAATTCCCCTCACTGTCTGTTCATCCAGCCCACACTTCAACAACTTCTCTACAAGGATCTTATGGGAGACACTGTCAAAGGCCTTCCCAAAGTCAAGGTCAACAATGTCTGCTCTCATCTACCAAGCCAGTCACTTCATCATAGAAGGTGATAAGGTTGGTCAAGCATGACTTTCCCTTGGTGAAGCCATGTTGACTACTCCTGATTATTTTCTTGTCCTCAAGGTGCTGGGAAATGTTTCTAGGATTAGTTGCTCCAACCTTTCCAATGACCGAGGTGAGGCTGACTGCTATGTGGTTCTCTGAACCCACTTTCTTGCCCTCCATGATGGCAGGAGTGCCATCTGCTTTCCTTCAGCCTTCAGGCACTTCTGCTAATCACCATGACAGATCAAAGATCATCAAGAGTGACACCAGCCATCTCCCTCAGAACTTTTGAGTGCATCCCTTCAGGGCCCATGGACTTCTGTGTGTCCAGTTTAAGTACTCTCTGACCTGCTTCTCTTCCATCAAGGCTGTGTCTGCTTTGTTCCAGACTTTCTCCCTGCTCTCTGTGCCATAGGTTTCCTGAAGGTCTTACTACCAGGATTCAGTACCTCAAACCTTTCCATGTCATGTGTCACCAGTACTCTAGTCCCATTCAGCAATGGCCCCACATTTTTTCTAGTCTTTCTTTAGTCACCTAAGTACTTATGTAAACCTTTCTTGCTGTCTTTTACATCTTTGGCCAGGTTAGGGTTGGTTGAACCACCCCAGAGCTGGGATTGATCAACATGGAGAAGGCTCTGGGAAGACCTAACTGCAGCCTTCCAGTACTTAAAGAGAGCTTATAGAAAAGAGGGAGAGCAACTTTTCACATGGACAGAGAGTGATAGGACAAGGGGAAACAGTTTTAACCTAAAATAGAACAGGTTTAAGTTATGTATTAGGAAGAAATTCTTTACTCAGAGTGTGGTGAGGTCCTGGCACAGGTTTCCCAGAGAAGGTGTGAATTCCCCGTCCCTGATGGTGTCCAAGAGCAGGTTGGGCAGGGCCATGAGCAACCTTATCTAGTGGGTGGCATCCCTGTCCATGGCAGGGGGATTGGAACAAGATGACCTATAAGGTTCCTTCCAACCCAAACCATTCTATGACTATATGATTCAATCCCATTTGGTTTTGAATTTCCTAAACTCATCTCTGCATGCTCAGGCAGTGTCTCTAAGGTTCCTCCCAGAATACCTAGGCTTGCTTCCACCCTCCATATGCTGCCTTTTTTGTATCTGGAGTTTTGCCAGAACCTCCTTATTCATCCCCTCAGTCCTTCTGGAATCTTCTTTACCTGAATTACTACTCCATCATGACCATGTGCCTCAGTAAAAGTAAAGGGTAAAATTACTCATAGTTACATATAGAGTTTCACATATTTGAGTCTTACATGTTAGAGCTCTGTCAGCTAAGGATTAAACACTTATGGCCTTGAAAAAAGCATGTCTGGATATCTCAAGAATGTCCTTGATGGCAAAAAATTATTCTCAGTGGGAAAAGGTAAACAGAGAATAGCTGTGAGAGAAGTTTGTGATACTTACACTGGAGAAAAAAAAAAATCGATGAATGCAAAGTAATATACATAGGAAAAGCAGCCCTAACTATCAAATACAGTGATGCACAGTGTTCAGATCCATGGTGGTGCAGTATTAGTACTGTATGTCATCAGATATCAAGAGAAAGAAGGTAGAATGAGAAATTATAGAGGGTAATATCAAAGCTAATGAGAACTAAATGATGATTTCATACAAGGAGAGATAAGACAGATTAGTACTATTTGCCCTGTATATGTGGAGAGATATTACTGATTTTTTCTCTATTATGGAAAGAAATAAGAATTGACAGGGAAATAAGCACCACTACAGTAAATAATTTTTCAATCAATTTATTTAATCTATAAATATCATTGTCAGAGAGCCCTTTGAATGCCAAAAAAGCAAAATTGTTCTTAAATTGATTAAATCAAAGGAACAACAGTCTAGCAAAGGCTGTTGAACACAGTCATGGATCCCCCTATGAATCTTTGAATTCAAGATTTTCTGAATATTGGAAGACAAACAAATGAATGTTATTTTATATTTATATCCAGAGATGAAACACAAGTTAAAGAGCACTTAGAATAATTCAAGGTGGTTATTCTCTCCGAGATACTGTGTTATATTTTGTTACAACTAAAGGAATTAAAACAGAGCAATATTTAATAACTTGATTAAGTTAAGCAGTACAGACAACAGTGAAATCCACATATCATACCCAAGGTCTGTAAGTAGAGAGCTCTGTGAAAGGACAACTGTCATCAGACTTATGATGGCCTCAGAAAAAGTTAAGGTATGCACCCACATGTCACTGTGCTTGCCCAGTGAATGGTTGTCTCTGCTCCCTTAGCTCAAATTCATGGAGCATCTATGGCTTACAGTCACTAGTGGTTATCCTCGTTCCTGTAGTCATCATTAGCTGCATGTCCTGTCTTAGGAATCTTCACATATTATTTATAGGAGATTTTTTCACATAGCTAGTAAGAGACCAAAATTTTCTAATTATATCCAGTAACATCACTTTCCAATTTTCAGTTCATTCAGTTTGCCAGACAATGCTTTGCCAAAAACAAGGTTTGCCAAAAATGCTTTGCCCAAAGACAGAGGAGGCATGTGCAACATGCACTGCCCAGACTCTATAAAAGAGTCCTTGAATCTGGGCTATCCTGTCTCCAGAGAAAACCTCATGGTAACTGTGTGTCTGTGGCTGGCAGAAAGGGACAGCGTCCCTGCAGTCCATGTCCCACTGCAGCCCTGCTGTCCTTTATTTGTATCTGCAAGGATTCAATATCTGTAAGATAAAGCATGTTGGTATTTTCACTTTGTGACCTGCATCTGGAACTCTGTGCATCAGTAATGAGGAATCTACCATTTCTGTTTTACAGCACTGATCATCTTCCAGCCTGCAAGGCTCTTCTCATAGCATAAGAGGTAAGAGCCTAATTTACTCACCCTTAAGGAAAAGACAGAAAGGTGGAAGACTTCTGTAGAACAGATTTCTTCATGGTGACAAATTACTGTAAAATTTTGTAGGCAATTTCTGTATACCCATATGTTCCTGGCTGCTGCTCCGTTATGGCAAATGAAGTATGCTGATGGTTGGGAAGGCTGCTCATGGCAAGCAAGGTTTCCAAAGTGGCTGTGCTTGAAGCCACTAGCCACTGATGTCATGCCAGAAAATGCTTCTTGGGGATTCCTCATGATTAATTATGGAACAGTGAGGTAAATGATCTGTTCTGGCATGAAGTCTGGACAGGCAGAGCCAGCCAACACAACAGACTACTGCAAAACCTTACAGACTTGTAACAAATTATATGTATTCCCACATATGAAACTGCCCAAAACATTTATATGAAAATACTTCTCAGATGATACTGCAGAGTTATAACCTGCATGTGGACCTCCTTTTACCAAGGAGACTTGGTAAAAATGCAAAAATAACTAAGAACTAACCAAACACACAAAAAAGAAAGGGGATGTACTGCTCTTATTCCTATGAAACAAACTAGAGTAACGTAGAGGTTCTGCATGTTGCTAGGACTCCTGCAAATGTTTGTTAACATTTTGGTTATTTAGATAACTAAGTTATAACATAGCATCTAATTAAGCTACCTGTTTGTCTAACTTCCTAGGAATTCAGATAGTTTCTGTTTCTGGACATGTGTTATTTCTTTGGAATTCCAGTATTGCATTTAGATATCCCGCTTTGATTTATAAATTCTTAAACTAAGATTTCTAGCTTTGCCTGTAGTTATTTTGACAAACAATTAATATGCAAAGAAATAACTGGTTATGCAGTATTTTGACCTAATCTGTTCTTATATGTCTTATATATATATGTTCTTATATATCGCTTCCTCATCCAGAGTTGTCTTGCAACAGATTTGTACTGTTGTCAGGGAAATGTCAGTGAAGTTGAATGAAAGTGAGAGCCACAGTAAAATTTAAGCCTGAAATCAAATAGGAAGTGAACTATAATTTATAAAATTAAATTTTTGGAGAATGGAACATGGGAGACAATGGATGGAAGTCTTATTTTGTTCAGAGAGAACAAACCTCTAAAATTTCGAGTATGACTTTCATAGATCATTGAAACAGTTCCTTTGTCCACAGACAGGACTATAATTTAGACCTGAGTATATTTCTCCATTTAAACCCAAAGACAAATCTGTGTGTATCTCTAAGACATCTAAAGGACATAAATTAATAAGTAAAGGGGATCCAGCTAAGCACAGGCTAGCACAGTTGACAGCATGGCCAACATTCGCAGATAGTTTCAACAGTAGGAAAGTGGGTTTACACATTTATTCACACTTTATAATCACAATCTATTCTAAATAATTAGGAAACTGGAATCTGAGCTTCCTTTAATCAGAGGGGTTTAGATTTGCCCCCATACATGCTTTATATGTTTGCCCTTGACACACAGTTGGAGGGCAATTCTTCATCAGAGGACCAACCTTTCTGCTGGAGGAAGTGTGCCAGTGTGAAACCAAGAAGGTAACATCTTGTCAGTATGGTAGAAGGACAAGAAGGATGGCAGTTTCTGGAAGGATGTAGCTGTTTAACTTCTACACTTCGTGCTTCTTTCCTTAAAACGCCCTGATGACTGACACAGAAAGTACAAACCTTATTTCAAAGACTTCTGTTACGATGCCAGGCTGTTTAAATGGCTTGGAATGAGAAGCAAACAATTCTAGTGAATGATTCACTGCATTAGCAAAAGATATTATCCACTAGTTAGTCCTCAGAACACCTTCTGGACTCACCTATATCTATTGTGTATATGCAAACAAAGCTTTTAATATCTTTATGGTTTAGTGGTGTGAACATTCTCTTCCTGTGCATGAGACCTCACTGGTGCTTCAGTTATGCTTTGGAACCCAGCACTTAATATTTACTTGCAGAAGGACACAAAGCATTCACAGCACTATTTAAAGCTTTAAGCTTACAAAATTGCAATTGCTATTGCATTCAATCCCAGCAGCAATACTCCACAAATGCTTTCATTTAAAATTTTCCTGGTGAAATCTCAAATCTCCTGGGGCCTGTCAATATAACAGGAAAGAGCAATTTTTTGAGGAGGAACTGGGGGCCCTAGAATTTAGAAGTTGCCTTGCTCAGCTTGACAAGGTGCATGCGACTTAGCAATTTCCCAAATTTATGTAGATGACTAGAAAGGTAATAAAAAGCACAAATCTTTCAGTTGGCACCTTTCAAAATTTGAATCACATTATGGAGTACTTCAGTACTAGATAGACGTCAGTGCTAGGAGTCTGATATTTATTATCACCACTAGCAGCTCAAATAATACATGAAATGAATCCTCGGGAACCGGGTAGATGACATCAAACAGAGGGACCTGTGAGTATGCAATGTTACCTTTGAGAAGGTCACCAAAAGACTTCATCCTAGAGTCAACAGGAACCTCACAAATTTTAGAAAAAGAGTATGAAGTCCTGCACATAAGAAAGAGCCCCATGCAATAGGATATATTGCCTTTCATTTGGCTGAAAAACAATTTTGCAGAAGAGGGTCCTGCATTCTGGTGACTGTTTTGGAGTGTGCCTTTGGAGGAATGATGGTCAACAGCACATTGTCAGACAGAACAGTAGAGCCAGCAGGTCAATAGAAGTGATTCTATCCCTGCGTTCAGCTCCCGTATGAGGGGCACTCTGTTCAGATTGGTGTTTCCTGGTGTCAAAAAAGACAGTGACTTTCTGGAGTGGGTCCAGTGTAGAACTTCCAACATAGGTAGAAGAAAATTATGCATGAGGAGAGGCTGAAAGGGTGAGGTTTGTCTAAGCAGAGGATAAAATTAAAGAGTGGTTCTCTTATTGTTGTCTTGCTATTGTAACAAAAAAGAGGTGGGCAGATGGGGAGAGTGAAAGTCTGAGGGATAATAGACAGGGATTTCAGCCACAGAAATTCTGATGAGGTAATAAACAGAGTGGGGAAAATCACCATTGGGTTCATCAGACATTAAACTGGGATGCAGAGTGACAGAAAAATATCAACTTTCGAACATAATGCAAACTGGAAAAAGCACTTGGAACCTGGATCCAATATTTGCCCTGATTGCACAGGAAGATAAACTGAAGAACTGTCTGAGGTTCCTCCCAAATCACACATTCTATTCCATTGTTAGAATCTATCAATAAACTGTGTGGCAACAAGAACAGTTGATTCATTTGGGTAACATATCTGCTCTTCCACAGTGTTCTTTGCTGACAAGCTTTCAGTAGAGCGCAGCCATGTCTTCAGATGCCGAGATGGCCATTTTTGGGGCGGCGGCTCCTTACCTCCGAAAGTCAGAAAAGGAGAGAATTGAGGCCCAGAACAAGCCTTTTGATGCCAAGACATCTGTCTTTGTGGTGCACGCAAAGGAATCCTTTGTGAAAGGGACAATCCAGAGCAGGGAATCAGGGAAGGTCACTGTCAAGACTGAAGGGGGAGAGGTGAGTAAATGCAAGATTTATAAACAGCATTTCATTCCCACTCTGGCTCTGAGCTGACATGCATGTACCTTCCTGGCTCTGACAGACCCTGACCGTGAAAGAAGATCAAATCTTCTCCATGAACCCTCCCAAGTACGACAAAATCGAGGACATGGCCATGATGACCCACCTCCACGAGCCCGCTGTGCTGTACAACCTCAAAGAGCGTTACGCAGCCTGGATGATCTACGTAAGTGGCAGCACCAGCTCCCTTTGGGCGGCTGCAGGAGCTGCTCTGCCAGGCCCAGGGGAAGCCAACGTGCTGTCTCCCTTCCTCGCAGACCTACTCGGGTCTCTTCTGCGTCACTGTCAACCCCTACAAGTGGCTGCCCGTGTACAACCCCGAGGTGGTGTTGGCCTACCGAGGCAAGAAGCGCCAGGAGGCCCCTCCACACATCTTCTCCATCTCTGACAATGCCTATCAGTTCATGCTGACTGGTGAGT
>VWZF01002336.1:173630-197965 GCA_013396755.1 Sclerurus mexicanus | reverse complement strand
GCGATAATTAGCGCTGCTGCCCTCCAAGTGGGCTCGATTAAACCGTGATTTAGCCGAAAGAAATATAATTATGGCTGCAAATAAAATAATCAGCATTGAAGAGCGATTTCCTTAATGAGATGGAGCGGTTGCACGTCACGGAGTAAAGGGGTCTCATTAGGAGGTGGTAATGAGGCNGAGTAATTAATACCCGGGAGTAATTAATACCCGGGAACAGCGGGCCGCTCCCCGCGGAGATTGCGTGCGGCGGAGAGAAGCGTGCTGTTTTGCTTCCCCCCTCCTCTCCCCCCCTTTCGCTCTGTTGTTTGGCTTTTAATAGCGCAAAATGGGGACACGTCGTGGTGTTTCGTCGTCTAATCAAGAAAAACGGCTTGCATATGAAACAAAATAAAGGCCAGGGTATTTGTCATTCTTTGCTTATGCGCTTAGTAACTTAAATAGGAGACGGAATATACATTTTGACCTCATTACTGCTGCAAACGCTTCCCTTTTCAGCCCGGTGCCTGCAGTAGCTGTAAAGGTCAAGTGTCTCGGTTCGGATAAAAGCCTGCGTGGCGGGAGCGAAGGGCGAGCGAGGGAGGCCGCGCCGCAGGCCTGTCCTGCTCATCGCCAGGGTGAGCTCCCTTTGGTTCGGGTCCTGTGTCTTTGGTTGCTCGGGTTTGGGGTTCTTTGCTGGGTACCCCTGTGCTTTCACTGCATCGGTGTATGTAGAGCGTTTTGCAGTCTCAAGGCACGTACTGTGTATGTATAAATATATATATGTATGCGCATCTCAAACAGTGGTGACATTTGTAGCATTTTGGTACTTTGTAAAGCAATGGGTGTGTGCCAGGGCCAGGCAGACTCTGGTTCAGGATATCCTATTGGCAGTACTTACATTTATGACTATAACCACATTAGTCCTGAGGGAGAGCTCTCTTATGGTTGTAGTTTTGTTGGGTTTTTTACGTCTAGGAAAAGAACATTTTTGGGTTTTGAATGTTTGGGTCTGTTGGAAGAAATTGAAGATCATGCTTAGAAGAAAAGATCAGGATTCTCAGGTGATTCTGCTACTGGCTAGCAAAATGTGTTTGCTCAACAAACATTCTTTTTGAGCTTTCTGTTTGGAATGAATTTTCAGACTTTCTAATATTGCTTGCTTAATCTGTGTTCTCTTCTCTGCATTGACATGGATGCTTTTGCCTGCAGGTTGCGCTCCTCCTGGCCAGTGGTTGATAGTTCTGTCATGGCTTACAGTGTTTGAAATTACAACTGCAAAAAGAAGTATCTCTGCCTCCTAAGGTTGTTGTGAATGTGGGACAGTTTTCTCATGTTTCAGCTGTAGCAAGGAATTCTACAAGCTGCAACTTAAGTCTTGTGGATTTCCTCACATTTAAACCTATCTGTCCCTTCTCAACTGAAAGTATGTGTTATCTCTAGTAGGTGTTTACTGTAAACAGAGTGCCGCAAGGTAAGCTGAGACTCAGCACCCAGAGTTTTATATTCTCTGTTGCTGAAGAAGCTACAGCACAGAAAGCCATTTTTTTATGCTCTAGTTGAGAAGAAGGTAGTGAATTTTGTAATGGGCAGAAGGTACTTTATGTGTTGGGAGAAATAGTGTGTTTGGGGAACTGGAGTACTGTAAATAAAACTGGAGTGTTTTACTTAGTTGTAGAGTAGTGACCAGGCATGAAATTATTAGAGCCTTGAAACCTCCTTTGCCTCCCTCATTGAGAGAGGAGACTATTGTGTTCATGGTCTCGTGATTGCAGCTGGTCTGATTGCGGGTGCCTCATCCCTTAGTGGCAAGCACTGTGGGAACTGTACCTGTCTGATCAGTACAGGCTTCCAGTCAACAGGGTGGAGCAGTAACATGTCACAGGGCTGGTAAGTGCTGACCAGGTTTATCTTCACGTAGTGTTAACAAAGTCTCCTCTAGGTGAATTACTTTCAGCCTAGAATAATTACTTCGATGGGTAAACTTGCATGAATGCACACCTGAGAGTCACGGCATGAAACAGTTTAGCATTGTACGCACAGAAAATGTGGAACGTGAGGATAATGGTGGCTTCCTGTAAGACTGGGCTGAAAGAGACCTTTTGGGTCAGTGAGTCCAGCAACTCTGTCATAATTACTGCCCTTCTCATACTCAGATGGGCAATGTGAGAGTGGTTTTCAAGTGGAACCATTTGGGTTTCTGAGTTCTTTTTAGCATTAGAGCAAAGGGTGGCAAAAACAGTGTTATTCATTTCCACTCTTTGAGGGTGAGGATCTAGAGAGAAAGTCATGTGTTGGCATGTCCAAATTGGGAAGGCAGACAGAACCTAATGTTGCTGGTAATCAGCAAATCAAGTCTCCATATGCAATGCTGGCCTCTCTGAATGTTAATAAAAGTTCTGATTCCTTCTTAAGCCGCATCCTTTACAGCTAGTGAAGCAGTGAGGGGCTGTGGGAGAGAGAGCTGGGGGAGGAAACCTCCTTGCAAATGGCCTTCCTTAGTTTGGATGGCTCCCAGCTGTCTCCTGTGCTGTCTTCAGGATATGCCTGCATTCTGCTCTGCAGGGAGAAAATTAGAGAGGCACAGGTGAAATAGCCTGGTACTGTCAGGATGAGTGTGTTCCTTTTTGAACTCAGTGTTTGAAAACAGTAGTGGGCTCCTTGGACTGCTTATTGAGATTCCTAGTGGAAATAAGAGCTCAAAGAAGGCTGGTTTCCATGTAAGCATTGGTAAAACTTCTCTTACCTAGTTGTAGCTCAAAAAGACATTGAAAGAGTGAATGTTTTGTCTTGTGATGTCTTTATAAGGTCTTTATCCTGGATTGCAAAGCATGTCCTTTTGTGATCATCTTGCCACGTTTCTATTTTTAGCACGGTGTATGTGCTGAGCAGCTGTTGTGTTTTGGAAGGCAGGGTGTGATTCTCTCTTTGGCTTGAGGTATGCACTTAGATTCATCTTCAGCCTGTAGTCCAAGTCTTGTGATTCCAGAGTTAGTCTAAATACCTGGCAATAGGCTCTTCAGCTCTTATTCCTTTTCATCCTGCCCTCTTCACTTGGGCACTTAATCAGATTTACCACCATTGACAAGCTAAGTTCTAGTGCAGAATACTTATCTTTCACATGTTAATCTTGCAGTATATATGATTTTTTTCTCTTGTTAGGGAGTGATTACTTCTGCTTGGTTAACAGTATTAACTACTTGTAATACAATATGCTGCATAATCCTGGGATGATTAACTTGTGGATTTAAAACTGTCAAGAAGTTCTGAAGCTTTGTGTGCTTGAGTGTAAACTTAAGATCAAGTACTTTTTGCTTCTTCAGTTCAGTGTAGTTCACTTATACCAGAGGGCAGAAGTACTAAATTGAAATAATCCTGACATCACCACTGGGAGAATAAACTTGAAATATTTAGGCTTGGGGTTTATTTTGTGCAACAGTGAAGTAAAGGTTGGAGAGACATTTGCTGAATACCAACAAAATGAAACTGCGGTACTCCTGCTAACCTGTCCCTAGTAGTGGTCTATGGCTCTGCCTAGTAAACTAAGACAAAGTACAGTTTATCTGTCTGGCTTATCAAGCATCTGGCCAGTGTGGGTTTTCCTTCTGCCTGTGAAGCTGTGGAGTATTCTCTATATTTTCCTGTTTAAACTTCATGACAGAGATGGAAATTTGCAAGTGGATTGTCTTTTTCTGAAGGAACTCTATCTGAAGAGTAGCATACCTCTTTGACGTTAAGCCAGCTATGAAGCGCTCTTAATTCTAGGCAGCTGGTAATGTTGCAATTTTGTGAGTGAAGTTTGATATTTGCATGTCTAAATAGAGAGTATTGGTCTCCAACTGAGTTTTTAATTAAAAATTAACAGGAGCCTTTCTGAAAGGTGGTGTGTTTGGTGCACAAGGGACTGGAATCTTTTATCACAGAATGTTCAGTCTTGGTAAAACCGTTGACTGTTCTTACCTTGCCTCCTCATTTCTGCGATGTGTCTTGATGTTGCAGCATTCCTTTTAAGGGTAAATTTAATGAAACAAAACTAGTTTCCATGTCAGCTCAGTTCTATAAAGGCTCCTTTGAAGGGGCTAATATTGAGGACATGGGTGTGTCATCTTGCCCCTGGCACAAAGATGATCTAATGTGATGGGGTTTGAGATGCTGTCTCTAAAAATTCAATAATACTCTGAAATGGAGAGGGTTCACCAGTGCACTTTGTGTAGGTTGGTGAAGAGTGTATAGGTACTATTGATAATTACTAATTTAAAATTGGTTTGACCAAGTAACCTAAGGTTTGTTAGCTTTGGTGTGAAAACTGCTTTGCTGTCATCACTCCACAAGCCTTTCCCCCCTCCCCCCACTGGCTCCATCTAAAGTGCTGGGGGATACATGAGGGACTTCAGATGTTTTCAGAGTGGATTCTCATCAGTCCACATTAGCCAGAAATTGCCAGTTGACTCAATATTCCTTGAATTGCTTGGTAGAGCTCTAAAAATAGCAAAGGCAAACAAAATGAGACTTTATCTCTGGATCTTTTAAAAACAAACTGTTTAAGGAATTCAGTATAGGTAGCTGTACATTTTTTGATATCACTGTTTAAAACTTTAGTTTCCGTTATACCTTCTTAATTTAAAACTTTACAACTGTTTCATTTCCTCAGTGAAGAACAGTTTAGTTTGTTGGGGGTTTTTCCACACTGTTAAAAGGCAGCTTCCTCCTTAGTACTGGTCAGAGCTCTTACTGCAATTTTATTTGCAGGTGACGAATGGTATTTGATTTATTCATGGAGGTGAGATTCATCAGTAGGCACTGGCCGTGATAAAGGCTTTGAAGGAGAAAGTTTCCTTACTCACTGATTTCCCTGGGAGGGCTTCCTAGTTCTCATCAAGGATTACTGTTATAGTTGTTTTCCCTTGAGTACTGGCTGCTGGCTTTTGTGTCCCAACATGTCCCCTAGCTCAAGAGCCTGAGAATAACTCCCTGCTGCCACCAGAAAGATGCAATAGTTTCCTGCATTTGAGGAAATTGCCGGAGTCTGAGGGTGCATCTTCACCTTGAGGAAAACTGCATTCCTGCTCTGCATGTTTCCCCTGGCTTCTGCTGGTGGCAGGATGACTGCGGGAAAGACCCCTTGGTCAGGTCTGGTATCAGGACCTGTTCTGGCTTCTTACAAGTCCTGTGGTGTGCTGGGTGATGGCGTTCAAACCCCCCTTTTCCAGACTCGGCATTATTCAGTTTGGTGCCTACATGACATGGTGGTAGATATTGTGTAAATGACCTGAGAAAACAAAACATAACACATTTATCCTTTTATGGAGGCATTTTTATACAAAAATAGGAAGTTTATTTTCTACTTTGAAAACAGAGGACAAGTTATAAAATTGACAGATTTGATCAACTGGCTTTGAGAGATACCTTCTTCATTTACAAATGAAATATTTTTTCCTTATTTTTAACCTGCTCTCCTCAAAATGTATAGAAGCTGAAAAAGAGCAGAAAGCCAAGTCACTAAAAGCATCCAGAGGAATTTATTTTCACAAACTAATCTACCCACTCACATCTATCTGTGTAAACTAATTACTTTTTTAATTAGATAGCCTTTTTGATTGCTTATGGAGAGCTGTGGTGAAATTTACCACTAATTATGCAGGGGCAGGAAGAGGCCTCTGGATTGTTAGGAAAGATGAGAAAATTTTATTTCCTTTTGTTGAAATGGAGAGCAAGTAGTAATTGATACATAAATAATGTGCTTATTTTTTTCCCAATTTCAACCTATTCAGCCTCTGTTAACCTTATTAATTGAGGCTCTTTCTGTGGGTTATTGTTTGCTTGCCTCTAATATGACATCTACTTCAGAACAGTAAGAAAACAAAACTGTTGTAAAGTTGAAGTTTTTCTTCTTCCTATTAAAAGTAATGTTTGAGTGGTTTGAGATTTTGGATGTTAGTGATATTTGCCCTGAAATGCTGGATCCTGGGATGTGCTAGTAAATAATCTGTGAAGTTCAAGACCTGATTTTTGCACTGTAGTTGAATTCGTATTTAGAAAATGAGGGGAAGGTGGCAATTTCACAACCCTTTTGCCACCTTCTCTGAAGTAATTTGGATTTCGCATAAGACCCGTTACATGTAACAACAGAGCACAGCCAAGATCACACATAGAAGAAGTGGTTCTCCACTGTGTTTTCTGTTCATGGTGTCCTTATAAAGAGTGGGTGAGAGATCGGATGGGAGACGGGTTGTTAAGGCAGCTAGGCCATAAATAACGTTTTCTTCTCCTTTCCCTGAAGTTTATCGTCCTCCTCTGGGTCTGTCTGAAGGGTGAGACTTTCAAAAAAAGTTGCTACTTCCCTCATAGCTGCTTTCAGTGGACCCTGCAGTTCACTTTGTGCCTTGTTAAGTTCTCTCCTTCTGATTTCAGCTGCAGTTCAAACTTCTGGCCTCTTATCTTTGCCCTAAACAAGTTGCTTGTGCACAAAATGAACACAAAATAAGATGACAAGTGGGAATTTAAGGTATTTTTGACATTGCATTAGTGGTGAGTATTCAGAAATTTGAATAGTTAAGTGGAAAGCCAGACAAAATTACTTCATCTGGATTGTCATGTAGTTCTTCCATTAAGGAGGACCATTTTCGACTTCTTTGAATCTTCTGTGTTGTAACATGCAGTCAAGATCTGAAAGGTCTGGTATCACTGAAATTCTCTCCTTTGAGGGGGCTCTGGGGATCACCTCTGTGCTGTATTCAGGGTAGTTCACTTCAGCTGTATCACAGATCTTTTATAGTTTTGGATGAGGGCTAAGTGCTGCTGAGGCAAGGATGGATGCTTACCCACTTCTTGATGCTTTTCCCAAACGTGTGAAGCAGAATCAGCTGTTCCCGTATCATGTGTGACTGAGCTGCCTGGTCAAGAGAAGACCTCTAGGAAGGTACCTTCAACAGACTCCCTGGGCAGTATCTGTTCCAGAGCTTCATGTCTTAGTTGTTTCCTGAGGGAGGAACCCTTCCAAACTTTTTTTCCCCCTCATTGTAACTGAAGCTCATTGAATCTTACTCTTTCTGCCAAGCAAAAGTTTATTACTTTCCTCTATAATCTCGTATATGCTTGAAGACTTACCATTGCCACGCTCAATATTTTTCCAGGCTAAAATGTCTGGATTTGTTCCTTTTTTTGCAGAGACCATTTTTCAGTCTTTTTAGTTTTCACTGTTTTCCTGTCAATCTTTCTTATTTGTTCATTCCATTAGTTGTAGTTTCTCCTGTGATAATGCTTCTAGATAAAGCCTTTCTAGTAGGAGGGGGAGTGTTAGGGTTGTTACCCATGTCTAATGAGTTAAGGTAATGCATATAACTCATAAGAATTCTTGTATCTCTTTCAGAAATGTTGTCTGGTTTTTACCTTTTCCTGTGTTTGTGCAGTAGAAAAATGCTACCATCTAGAATTCTGGGTTTTTTCCTTATTTAAATGTCCTTGTTGATTGCAGTTTTTAAAACTTTCTCCAGTGTGTCAAAACCTTTTAATTTCTGATATTGTCCTTGAAGATATTGAACACCCCTGTATCATCCACGTATTGTCTTGGTAATTGACCAGTCTTAAGAGGCTGTGCAGCCACCTATGGCACTAATGTGGTAATTCCAAAGGCCTCAGTCTGTTAGGAATAAGTATTTCCCAGTTATTTGGTATTTTCCTTGATCTGAACCTCTCACCTTGCTTGAGTTAGACCAAGGACTTCAATTCTATCCCCCACAGCCCCTAGTATTATAGTGCAGGAGATTGACTGCATTTCAGTTGAAAGGTTTCATCAAAGATCTGGACTGTGGGTTGCCAAAACAGGATGTTATCATAAGGAAACAGAGCAGCACTGTGTAGCTTATCCTTTATGTGGATTTAACCAAAAACATCTCTGTACAGTTAACTCTTTCCTTCTCTTCAAGGATGCCAGAGTCTGCTCCGGCTTGCTTCTCTCCTCTCATATACTTCCAGAGGCTTTTGGAGACAGGAAAGTACTTTCAGGTGTGAACATACCTTGATTTTCATCAATTTTCCTTACTACCCAACATGCTTGTCTTTTGGAGAACTTAGAAATAGGGAAGATGCAATTGTAGGGAGGTAGAAAATAGCTTGGACAGAGAAGTATTAGGCAAGCATGAGAAACCACTCTACCCTGGAAACTCTTGCACCAAGAAACTTTTCCCTGAAGTTTATGTGGTAGCTACTCAGTCCCATGTGCCTTTAACTGCCAACTGAAGCCATGCCACAATGCTGCTTTCCTTCAGCCACTACAGATTACACCTTTGTTTATCTTTCATATTGACCTGCATTTCTTGTGGTACTCAGCAACTGCACATCATCATTCTCTGGGCTTGTTTAGCAGAAGTGCACAGTCTTTCTTCTGAACAGTAATTGTTACTTTAAATTCTGTTTTACCTGGCAGACTCAGCACCTCCTTACACCTCCTTTTCAGCATTTATTCACCATGTTCCACTCAATGGCTGCAAGCAAAGAGTTACTACCAGGCTGACTGCAGTTTGTCCGCTAAGACATGTGATCTGCTTTGGACAGTCCAGCCACCTCTCCCACTGAAGGTCCATAGGAAAAACTGGCTGAAATGAGCATTTAAGGACAGATGTTTTCCCCAATAGCAGTTCATCTGTACCGTGAACTGGAAAGGGTCTGCTTGGCAGGTGCATGCCCAGGACACAATGCTGGTACAAAGGTATGTGTGTTCTCTTATGAAACCACAGGTTCACCTCTTAGACCTGTCAGGTACTGTTCTGGAGACACTTCAAAAGTAAATCATTCTGCAGTCAATCTCTTGGTGTTGGTAGTCTCTCAGAGCTGTGCTTAAGAGTGATGGGGAAGTAGACTTACCACTCTTGTGCTTAAGGTATGCAAATAGAGGTACTGAAACAGCAGTTTACTCAAACTCAAGCAAATTAACAAAAAATTTTATTGAGTATTCAATATAGCACCACACAAAAGGTACACTGTGCTTTGTGTTGGCTTTAAGGAACACATCAGAGCACTTTCAAACTAGAAAAACTAATGTAAAAAGCTTTTGTGTTTATCACTTACAGTTTGCTGTAGAGAAGCTATTCTGAAAAAACCCACAACTTTTGTACATAACGTTTTAATGCTTTTCCAGGCAGACTAAATGTTATTCCCTCACCCATTAGCTCTCTTTCATGTTCTAGGGTTTGAGCTTGGTTCAAAAAGAAATCTCACTTAGGCCAACGGGCTTTCAGGAAAAACATTCAGTCTGAAACTATTACTAGCAGGTGCAACTGACAACATACCTGCTAAATTCTGTTTCTTGAAAAGTAACAAAATTTTTATCATGGTAATTGTGTGAATTGGGCTCTATGAATCGATCCAAATCAAATTGAGAGGCATTTGGAATCAGCTTCTAATTTTATCTTGGACTCAAAGATAAGTAAGGAGTACATAGTCGATAAAATTACAGAAAAATTGCATCATAGAAAAAAGATGGGTGACTGTGAGGGGTCATTTAGTCCATCTTCTCTTTCAGTACAGATTGTTATGCTATAATGGCTTGAAATTATTTCAAATATAAGGTGCTTTTAAAGCCCGTATCAGGGGGATGGGAACGAGATGGAACCTTTCCAACCCAAACCATTCTATGATGCTGTTTCATTCTGAAGTACCTACTGGTCCCTCACATAACCAAACTTTGTTTCTTAGCCTGAATTGTTCATATTAGCTATTACACTTACATAAAATAGGCTTTATTTTTCCTTTTTGTAATTAAGGTGAACTGGAAACATATCTATTTTGACTGAATATGGAACACAGAAACATTTCAGAACATCCTTTATTTGATGCATCCTGCAGTTAAAGAAAGGCCAGTTTGCATAAAGGGAACCTTAGCAAGTCAACAATAGTAGTAGAACCATAGTAAAATAAAAGTGTGGAATGGACCACGTGCTAATGCATATAAAGAGAGTACTGGAAAACTGCTAGGCTTCCAGCTTCACTGACTCCAGTATGGAACGTGCTTCCTTATATTCTTCAGCTTCTTCCAATTCTTTTTCATTTTCCTGGAATCAAAACCAACATTTTTTTAGTACTTTGGAAATAACTGTCATGGGATTAAATTCAAGAAGGTAGCTATGGGGAAAAAACTGGTAACAACAGATTAGAGGGCTGAGGTACTCAACCATGTTTTTGTGTCAGTGGCAGCCTTTCTTCCCACACCTCTAAAGTGGATAGGGACTGGGGGAGTGAAGTCCCTCCCACAGTAAAGATCATGTTCATGACCACCTGAGGAACCTGAATGTACATAAGTCTATAGGACCCAACAAGATGCCTCCCAGAGTCCTGAGATAACTGACTGATGTAGCTACCAAGTCCCTCTCCATGATATTTGAAAATATGCCATTCCATGGCAGTCAGGTGGAGTCCTTGAAGGCTGGAAAAATGGAAACATCTATCTAGACTACATGGTCCCCCACAACCTCTTTCTCTCTGAATAGGAGAGATGGATTTGACAGGTAGATTGTTTAATGGATAAGGAATTGGCTGGATGGTTATAAAGAGCTGCTCAATGTTTGGATGGAGATCAGTGAAAAGTGGTGTCCTTCAAGGGTCTATATTGGTACCAGTATTGTTTATTATCTTCACTATTATAAATCAAATGTGCAGACATCAAACTGAGTGGTGCAGCTGACACATCTGATGCATCCAGAGCAACCTGGACAAGCTCAAGAAGTGGGCCCATGTGAATCTCATGAGGTTTAGCAAGGCCAAGTGCAAGATGCTGCACCTAGGTCAGGGCAGCTCTCAGTATCAATACAGGTTCAGGACAAACAAATTGAGAGCAGCCCTGCCGAGAAGGACCTGGGGGTGCCGGTGGATGAGAGGCTGGACATGACCCAGCAATGTGCACTCCCAGCCCAGAAAGCCAATTCTGTCCTGGGTGGCACCAAAAGCAGCGTGGCCAGCAGGGCGAGGGAGGGGATTCTGCCCCTCTACTCTGCTCTCCTGAGGCCCACCTGGAATGTTGCATCCAGCTCTGGGGTTCTCATCATGGGAAGGTAAAGACCTGCTGGAGAGGGTCCAGAGGATGGCTACCAAGATGATCAGAGAGCTGGAGCACCTCTCCTATGAGGAAAGGCTCAGAGAGTTGGAATTGTTCAGTCTGGAGAAGAGAAGGCTCTGGGAAGACCTCACAGCGCCTTCCAGTACTTAAGGGNGGAGATCAGTGAAAAGTGGTGTCCTTCAAGGGTCTATATTGGTACCAGTATTGTTTATTATCTTCACTATTATAAATCAAATGTGCAGACATCAAACTGAGTGGTGCAGCTGACACATCTGATGCATCCAGAGCAACCTGGACAAGCTCAAGAAGTGGGCCCATGTGAATCTCATGAGGTTTAGCAAGGCCAAGTGCAAGATGCTGCACCTAGGTCAGGGCAGCTCTCAGTATCAATACAGGTTCAGGACAAACAAATTGAGAGCAGCCCTGCCGAGAAGGACCTGGGGGTGCCGGTGGATGAGAGGCTGGACATGACCCAGCAATGTGCACTCCCAGCCCAGAAAGCCAATTCTGTCCTGGGTGGCACCAAAAGCAGCGTGGCCAGCAGGGCGAGGGAGGGGATTCTGCCCCTCTACTCTGCTCTCCTGAGGCCCACCTGGAATGTTGCATCCAGCTCTGGGGTTCTCATCATGGGAAGGTAAAGACCTGCTGGAGAGGGTCCAGAGGATGGCTACCAAGATGATCAGAGAGCTGGAGCACCTCTCCTATGAGGAAAGGCTCAGAGAGTTGGAATTGTTCAGTCTGGAGAAGAGAAGGCTCTGGGAAGACCTCACAGCGCCTTCCAGTACTTAAGGGGGGCCTACAAGAAAGATGGGAACAGACTTTTTAGAAGGGCCTGTTCCAATAGGAAAAAAGGCAATGGGTTTAAACTAAAAGGGCAGATTCAGACTAGATATAAGAAAGAAGTTTTTTTTACAAGGAGGGTGGTGAAACACTGTAACAGGTTGTCCAGAGAGGTGGTAGGTGCTACATCTCTGTAAATATTCAGGATGGGGCTCTGAGCAACCTGACTTAGTTGAAGATATCCCTACTCATTGTAAGGGGGTTGGACTAGATGACCTTTAAAGGTCCCTTCCAGCCCAAACCATTCTATGAAATGAGGGATACATAATTTTTAAAAACACAAGTTTTATGTGACTCAAAGCACAGGTAAATTCTTTTGTCCTACTTAAGGTTGAGGATAAAGGTGTTATGTGCAAGTAGATTTGACCTGTGCATATCTTTATTGTGTTAAATATTTAAAACTAAGGAACCAATAAAAACAAACCTCAGACCAAGAGTACTCTCAGGAAAAAGCTTAAGTAGATTGACAATTAAAAAAACACACTACAATACAGTAGATTTTAATAAAAACGTTGAAGGTGAGCTAAGCGCAGAAAGCAATACTTGAATACTTCCAAATTCTTCACAACAATAGTAACAGCCCCCACTCCTTAAGTTTGCAGAGCACACTATAAATCAATAGCACTATTTCTGCGTGCCACTGAAATCTAGACTGGCTAAGTGTTAAGTAACTAGTCAAATGACAAAAGAACCCTAAATCCTCCCAGGTACTGAACATTTATTTTGTAAAACAGTAGAGGAAAAAGACCCGAAAATAGGATACTTTGAGTTTTCCACTAAAAAAGTATTTACATTTTAGCCATCAGTATATCTGGGACTTAATTTAGGGTACATATTTTTCGCCTCACATTCCCTTATAGATGGTTTCCACTATTCTAACACACAGTTTTCACAGACTGAAGACCAAGTCTGCAAAGACATTTATCTAAGGTGAGATACTGGTATGTTACAGGATTCTAGTCTTGGAACCTTTAATAAGTAGTTCTTCAATCCAGTTTTAATTGCTGCAATTGCACTGCAGATAACGAAGTTTATCCAAGTCCACCTAGGAACAGCAGCACTTCTGATCAGTGGGGTATGGTGCTGTACTCACTAGTAGTTGAGTAAGCTCTGCATGTGCAACTTCTAGTCTGCGCTGGCAGTCCGGAATCATCATTCGTGACTCTTGTAAGATCTCGATCTGTGAAAATTAGAAGCCAATGAAATAAGAATGTATTCCAGATAGAAACATTAGCTTTTAAGATAAGTTTTTACTCTGAAAAATCAGCAGTCCTGTCATTATCTAGGAACTTCAGAACAGTTCCGTTTTCTGAATAGGCTTTTTTATTAAAAGACACTCACTTAGCATAATTGTTTAAAACTCTGTTAATTTACAGGACATTTCCATTTACTCTGTGCTTAATTAAAGTGCAAGAGAGTATTTAGAATAATTTTTCCCTTAGGAAAAAAGTACTGCCTCGTAAGGTTTCCATAAAACATTTGTTAAAAGGTCTATTTAAAACAAACTTTCTCCTGCTGTCATGAAGCAGCTTCATCCAAAATGGGATCAGCTGGTTATATAAATATCTCCTGCATCTTTTGGGTAATAAAGAAAAAGAGTGTTCAGATAATACCCCATAGAGATAATTACTGCATGAAAAAAGTTATTGAGTTATTGATCACATTGTGTGCAGACTGCAGGAGGCTCTGAGTGAAAGACAAAGGTAAAGAAAAATGAAAAGCAAAGACCAGCAGGCTCATATTTTTGATGCTTATCATGCATAAAAAGTTATTACTTATCCTTGTGCTTCATTTTAGGAGAAAGATTATTCTCACCATGCACTTTGAACAAAATTACTAAACTGGCACCCCACTGAATCTGAAAATCCTGCCACCTCCTGAAGAAAACAACTTCAGTCTTAAAACAGGGAACACTTATTTCATGGAACATTTCTGGATCTGAAATCCAACCATTGAGAAGAAAAGGTATGCAGAGCTGTTCAGTAATGTTAAATCTATTTAGAAATGAAATCTGTTATATGTTTAAATATGAAACATCTTCTACATTCAGGATAACCTGCAACAGAAGGCATTACCTTTAATGGCTTACTTCACTCTGTCATTCCTCTGCTGTATTGTCCTTTTAGTGTTAGTGCTGCCGTACCAAAGGCTCATTGTAAAAAGGATGTTAAGCTATAGCTAAGAATGTATTTATGCATTCAGGAGGGCCTTATTTAGTTAGACATTATCACCATGTTTTTAAGTGTCATGTATTTAAGTTCTTAGCTCAAGTCAGTTTTGAGGAAAAAAACTTGGTTTCTAATTTTACACTTTCATCAATGAATGTAACACCCACAGAATGAGGTGTGCTATAAACTGCATGCCTTCTGCTTCATGTAGTAGAAATGTGTTCTAGAAAGAACACATAGAGGAGTGAGAATATCCAATAATTACTTCCTTGAGCTGGCACTGCTAAATATTTGTTTGTTGTATAGCTGGTAGACGATATGAAAAGTAGTAACTTGTTTGATGTGTGCCACTGGATAAGCCACCTGAGAAGGTATATAAATCTAGAATCTGTAAGATGTAGTTCTGCCTGCTCTAAGAAATGAACAAACCTACCCCAGTCATTCTGTTCAAAACAGCATTTCACTGAGATCCAAAGGGGTACCTGAGTTTTATTTACATTTGCCTGCAGTTATGCAATAATAAATAAAAATCAGAAGGATGATAAATTCTGGAACTGTATTTAGTAGGTGCGAAAGTTGGAGACTAGAGCAGGAATTCTGTGTATTACCAGTATTACTTAACCTCTGCATAAACCACATTTTTTCAAGCAATGCTCATAATCCCACTACAAATGTACATAATAATTAGATAAGCTTTAGGACTGCATTTTTTCAAGTGTTTGCTCTTCAAATTCTATCCAAATTCTCTCAGACCTTCTGACTGAACTTTAAGGGTGACAGGCACCATAGGCACTAAGAGGACAGGCTGCAGCCACTTCTGTCCCTGTGACATGTGCTGCAGCTACTCAAATTCCAGTGACCAGAACCGGGGCAACTCAAACTCCAGCTAACTAAGGACTGTAGTTTAAACCCAGCCAGCAACCAAGTCCCAGACAGCCACTTACATGCACTCCTGCCCTGGTGGGGAGAAGAATCAGAAATATAAAGTAAACCTCATGGGTGAGATAAGAACAATTTAATAACTGAAATAAAATGTAGTAATAATAGTAATGAGAGGGAGAGAGAGTAACAGAACCCAAGAGGAACAAGTGATGCACAGTGCAATTGCTTACCAAAGATTGATTCTCACTCCATCCCCAAGAAGTGACTGGTGTCTCCCAGTCAACTCCCGTTGTTTTATATACTGAGCATGACATTCTAGGGAATGGAATATTCCTTTGCCCAGTTTGGGTCACCTGTTCCAACTATGATCCCTCATGGCTGCTTGTGCACCTGCTCACTGGCACAGCAAGAGACACCAAAAAGTCCCTGACTTTGGGTAAAAGCTNCTGAACTTTAAGGGTGACAGGCACCATAGGCACTAAGAGGACAGGCTGCAGCCACTTCTGTCCCTGTGACATGTGCTGCAGCTACTCAAATTCCAGTGACCAGAACCGGGGCAACTCAAACTCCAGCTAACTAAGGACTGTAGTTTAAACCCAGCCAGCAACCAAGTCCCAGACAGCCACTTACATGCACTCCTGCCCTGGTGGGGAGAAGAATCAGAAATATAAAGTAAACCTCATGGGTGAGATAAGAACAATTTAATAACTGAAATAAAATGTAGTAATAATAGTAATGAGAGGGAGAGAGAGTAACAGAACCCAAGAGGAACAAGTGATGCACAGTGCAATTGCTTACCAAAGATTGATTCTCACTCCATCCCCAAGAAGTGACTGGTGTCTCCCAGTCAACTCCCGTTGTTTTATATACTGAGCATGACATTCTAGGGAATGGAATATTCCTTTGCCCAGTTTGGGTCACCTGTTCCAACTATGATCCCTCATGGCTGCTTGTGCACCTGCTCACTGGCACAGCAAGAGACACCAAAAAGTCCCTGACTTTGGGTAAAAGCTACTTAGCAACAACAAAAACATCAGTGTGTTATCAACGTTTTTTCTTATACTAAAAAACCAGCATTGTACCAGCCACTAGGAAGAAAATGAACCCTATCCCAGCTGAAACCAGGACAGTATGTGAAGCTGATCTAACTGTGCAAAGAACCGTAAGTATCTGCAAAGTTTCTGTGAATGACAATGCCAAACAGAAATATTAGAAATCTAGAGTAACAGAAGTGCATCTAAATACAGTGTTTAAGACAAAAGCAATAAAGCACAAAGGTGAGTACAGAGAGAGAAACAAATTGAACTTGTTGTCAGTTAAGTGCACATAGGACCAAAAGAGCTATTGTGGCTACAGAGAGGATGGCACTCTCTTTCCTTTCAGTGTACTGAAAAAAGCCAGTTAAACAATCTCTTCAACCCACCATGTTTCTAGTCAGTTGTCTTTCAGGACTGAAGCTATTTCTACTAAGGGAACAGATGTTTGATGTATTTCAAAATTAAGCAGTATCCTCAGATGTGAAGGAGCTCTTCAACTGTTGGAGTGTATATAGCCTACCTACTAAACATGATGTGGATTTTTCATAAATTGGATCAGATGTCAAAAGAACTGGTGCACATAATGCACTACTGGATAGCCTTCAGTCCATTTTCCATATATTTTAGACTGCAATGACAGATAGAACAGATGCAAACACACAGATTCATCCACCATTTGCTTAGGTGGAAAGCCATCATAACTAAAATCAGACAATTTACACATTCAGAATAAGCACAAAGGCCAAACCTGTGATAAACAGCTGAGGGGGTAATGACCAGGATTTAAACATTAACAACTTGGATTTTTCACAGGTTCCACAATGTAAGTTCAAAGCTATTATTTTAACTTTGTGGATAGATCAGAGCTGCTTACATCAGGCAGATTCTCTATGTTTTGGATCACCCAAGCACTTAGGCTGAAACAAATTTTTGATAATTTAAGAATACAGTAAGTATTACTGCATATGAGTGCTGATACCTGTAACAGGAAGCAATTTTGCTCAGCCTGACATGCAGTGTATTAGTAGGGATACCAGTTTTATCAGCTTCAAAAGAACAGAAGCAGAGTTTGTAGATGTGGGGTCTTTTCCCAGCTTATCCACATCCAACCAAGAGATTTAGAGATAGGCAGATCCACAAATAATTTTAAAACAACAAGAAAAAAAACATCCATAGGGCTCTCTGTCCTTCCCTGCTCTTAGAAGGACAACCTGATAAACTACTGGGTCACAGGGTATAGAGGCAGTATTCTTTCATGTGACAGGAGTGGTGTTCTAAACAGAAGAAATAGGCTAAAAACCATGATAAATATAAATTACTCATATATGTACCAATTATATACACAAATATATATACACATGAATATATTTTCAAGCTTTTAAATACCGTCACATCATCACTTGTCCACTGATTGTTGCACAGATAATCCTAACAGGATGTACTACTCAAAGATGGCAAAGAGGAAAAGAAAAAGACATGCAGATAATTGTTTGCTAGGACGAGTACTACTGTTTTAAACTACTTTCCATCAGAAAATCTGTAAAACACTTGGAATCTATTGACCAATTACAGCCATATCTGATGAAAGGACAGAGACCTAAAAGAAAAAAGGCAATCTGTAAGTATCACAAACACCAAAGGTTCCAAAATCAGTAATGAGATTGTAGCACAAAATAAACAGTCATGCTAAGGTTACTGGTTGGCTAATCAATGTATTAGTAACTTAAATCAAAACTGTCACATTACCTCTCACGTCAGTGGTAAGCAGGGAATAATATCAAGTCAGAATGTGCTGGCCAGGATGGTGGCATGGGGACATAGGGAGTAGTATAGCATAGATGATATATGGAAGGAAGCTGGGCATAGGCAAGGCAGGAACTCAGAGGAGATACAGGATTAAGGTGAATATGGACAGAAACCCCCCACCCAATATTCACATAAGAACTGTAGGAAACCCAGTTTTATTAGTTCTACTTCCTTTGAAGCAACCTGTATGGCCTGAAAGAAGCTTGAGCAATCCACAGCATAGAAGAGCACACTGCAGTCCACTGTAGGCAAGTTGTCAAATACATTGATCCAAACACTCCTGAAGGACCTTTGAAGGAAAGTGTGCAGTAAAGAACTGGAGAACACTGTTTCATTTCTGCAGTGCTTGAGTGTTTCGGGAAATGGCCATGTGTCAAGAACAAACCACCTACCACTTGTAGCACAAAAGCTGGAGGAGGAGGACAAAACCCTCAAGATCTAATACCTCCCTATGTCAAATTAGTTTTCTCTGCACTCCTCCCAGGTGAGGACTAATCCTGTTTCTTCTGAACTGGATGGCATTAGGACATAAAAGGTATAAAGTCTGTCATCCAAAAGGTACTTGAACCTGCCTAGATTAAAAGGAAAACAATCTTTGGAAAATAGAAGGAAAAAAGGAAGATCCCAGTAATGCCTTTTCAGCATTTGGTTTCTTTCAGGAAGTTTGAAACCAAACTTTCAAAACAAAGTTTGAAAGCATTTTTGACACCAGTTCTGTGTTAGGAATATTATTCTCTATTTAGTCCAGAGAATTCCAAGTAGCTGGCTTTTCAGCAAACAAACTATCCTTGCTAAGGATACTGCCCAAATACATGTGGAGGAGCATTACACTCTTCACTAGCATTGCCAGTGCCTCTTTACCTATGCATCTAGAACTAGAGTTCATACTAGTAAGCACAGTTCATTTATTCTTAGAGGGGGAAAAATAATGATGAAAATAATGAGACTGATGTGAAACTCTACATTTCATCTAATCTTACTCGATTGGTCAGAATGAAACTTTGAACTTCAAAAGAGCAAAAAAATGTAAAAAGCCAACTGAACTAACTGGAATATTTCTTTGAGGCTAAAAAGACATTTAAAAATGAAAAAGTTATAGAACATTACAACACTTCTTTCAGCAAGAATTCCTCCAAGATTAGCGGCAAATTATCTTCCACAATTATTTTGCAAAGTACTATCTATTTTTCCAAATGTATTCCTTTTTAGCTGTTTCAGAAGATACTCTTTCACTCAACAGAGAAACATTGCAGTTTTCACTAATAATTGGAAAAAACTCTGTATCAGCAATATATATATATTCTTATGTACTTTTTGACAAGTAAATTCAATGTAAAGTTCATTGGATTTTTAATTAATATAGAAATTACATTACTCAAGAAGTAATTTGGAATAGTAGAATAACTTAAAAAAAATGTATCATTTATCAGTAAAAATGCTGACAAGTTAACAAAATCACTAGAGTATGTCTCAATCCCACTGAGTGGAAACACAATGACAAGTCTCAGTATAAAGGCATGAGCTGTGAAAGGATGTCTATTTATATACAAGACCCACCAACAACCACAGAAATACAGAAGGCTACCAGCACTGCAAGAAAAGTCCTTTTTTTGTTCTTCTGATATTGAATCTGCTCCTCACTAAAAAAGTCTTTCTGGACAGTGCAGGTGAAGGCCAGCATCTAAACACTGCCAACCACCTCTGCTACCTGCTGCTCACTGCCTCAGCTGGAGAACACTTGAGTCCACAGGAACCACAAGCTGCCCACTGCACAAGGAGTTACAAGAAAATTACTGACTCAAATCCTATTTTTCAACAAAGGGAGTGAGTGATCCCTCATTGCAGACCAGACACACCCTAAAGACTACATATGCTGTAGGAATGGCATCATCCACTTTCAAGTAAAACTTTCCATATTCACTTCAGTACTGTAAAAGCCTGTGTTCTACTTGTGAGTTGTAACTAGAAAGCTAATTGAAAATAGTAGTACATCAAGAGGAGGTAATGCTTTTAAGCATCCGTCCATGAACTCTCGATTGATTTCTGTGTATATTTATTTATGTATATTTAGTTATATATGTACATGATTTAGCTAATACTTCAGCAAAAGTAATAGTTAAAACTATTCTCAGTCTCAAATGATTGAATGCATTCTCATTATGTTACTTTTCATTGACAAAATAAAGACTACAACTGTATTTTAAGAGTCATTCAGATTAAAAACTATTAACTAAAAGCCATTCCTAAAATGTGTAACTGCAGATATTTTTCCTGAAAAAATCTCAGTCTTAACTCTATCCAAAATATGGTTCTGAGCAAACTCCTGGTATTATATAATTTTCTTTAGAATAACAGATTTGATCGTAGGAAAAGTATGCATGTTCTTTCTAAGCCTCCAGATTTTTAATAACATAAAATATTAATGAATTTCAGAATGCAAACTGCAGTAAATGAGTATGAAATGAAGATGTCATTGGAGGAACTGGTTGCTTTTGCAGTGGATCAGGCAATTTCTGAACAAATGAAGACTTTTCTGCAAAGGCTTTTGTCACTGGTCTCTGACATATACTTTCAAGTAGTATGGAACATTTCATTTCAGCAAAAGTTCACAGCCACTGCTGGTTTTGACTTTGATGATATCTTGCAGGTCACTGCGGAAATACCATGGTACAGTCAAATAATCTGATGAATGGGCGACACTAAAAATGGGAATTGCATTCATTAGTTCTTGTTAGCACCAGCAGATCTTCAGAAAGGCTACTGTTTTGTAGGATCTTCAAGTCTCAGTCTGTGGTGAGGCAGAAGACAGCTCCACTCTATAAATACAATTCTTTACTTCTATACAAGTTCTTTATTTCATTCCCATGGCACAATGAAAGCAAGGAAGGATGTAGACACATGAACTGAAATAGGAACTTACTAAAAAAGTTATCTTAGGTTGCTCTAATAGTGCTTTCTCCTATCTTTTGTTAATTTTGTATTTGAGTTTTGTTTAAGTTATTCTTCCATTGTTTAAAAATAGGAGGACACCAGTAGGTTATGTTTTATAATACAGGCGACCAGACTGTTAAAACAACTGAAATTAATTTTAATTTACAGTTTTGGTTTCTAAGAAGATTTGAGACAAAACATCTGGGAAATACATCTGGGGAAAAAAACATAGTTAAAAGGTAACACAATTAGCTGAAAGAATATAAAGACCACAGTGAAACATGGACATTTCACACTTCTGTAAAGAATAAATACAAATCTCTCAAACTCAAGCTTTCTCCCAGTGAAAAGGAAATGTGATACTTCTTCCAAAAGGATATGTGCTGTCTGCAACCACTATCCTTGTGGGAAACCTTCCAAGAAAAAATGTGATCATATTGTATTAGTGACACTAAAACATACTCTTGAGCAGATGAAAATTCAGCATGTCCTTTCCTGATCAGTGACTTCTCTACAAATTCAGCAGCTCCTGGGAGCAGCTACATACCCACTGCTTACTTTCTTTGAGGCCTGGGTTTTTACCAAAAGCATATTAGTATACTCAAGAGTTGAAATGTTTCATCTTCATATTAACTATCAAGCATTCTCACTTTGCTGTAACAGTTTCACTTACCAACAAGCACTTGGTTTACCTATATCCATCCATACTATGTATTTACTACAGGTTCTTGGCATTTCTGAGAAAGAGTTCATGATGGCCTGAGACACTGTTCATGAGCGACAGCCATCCTGACAAAAAGTACTAAGTAATCCAGATGCAGTCTCCTTATAATTTAACAGTTTAAGGAAGTTTCTACAGCTGCTTATTATGACTTTTGTAATTGACAGGATTTTAGTCTAGTATTTATATGAGTCTGGGGAAAAGTACAGGAGATTCTTCTATTTAAGGATGACTCTGATTAAATGAAAACAAAGAAGGATTTTATAAAACAAGTTCTAGAACAGTTACCTGCTTCTTAATTCCATAATCATCACATGCTTCAGCTTTCATTTTTTCAATCTTTTCTTCTTGCTGTTTTGCTTCTTTTTCATACATAACTTTCTCTTTTGCCAACCTGCAATTAAACCAATTGACTGTGTTAATCTGGTTCTATTACAACAAAAGAGTCCAAAAGCCACAGCAGAGGTAACATAAGACACAATTTTGTACAAAAAAAGGCTCTTAACCACCTCAAAAAAACTGCATCTAGGTAATGCTGAATGTATCTATAATGTATAAAGAGTCTTATGAGAATAATTTAAATTAAAACTTAGTTTAAAGATTATCTGTGGACTTCTCTACATAGAGCATCTAAAAAAAGCTTTGTATTGGTACTTCATTTAAGTGCATAACAGAAATATAAAGTTGCCCTGTAGATCTGCATCAATGCTGACGAAGATGGTAGTTCAGAGAAGAAAGCTATGTATCTCAAAATATAAAATGTCTGCAAAGACATCTGCCAGACTTTCTCAACATCATCCCACTTCTAGTAGTTTTGCGATTGACCTGTACTGGTGGTTACAGTAGAATGGTCTTTCCTTTTTCCCACTCACTACTAAATAAGACCACTGCACCTGCATTATTAGATGAATAACGACAGACATCCTTCTTAGTAATAACTTTGAAAAAAGTTACCACTTTAATGAAAAAAACAGCACTTTCAAGATCACCAGCTGTGATTCCCTAAATTTTTCTCCTCATCACTACATATGAGACCATTAAATGCATTATTTCCCATACTAGTTTTCATACAAAATAATGAAAAGTGAAATTTCCAAATTACAAAGTAGCCTCACAGTCTTGTGTTCCTTTGAGTATTTTCTTCATTTACCCTGATGATGGTTTGGGTGTTACAGGCACAAGTAAGTCCCATAATTTACATTGTAACAATTTTCTTTATGTCCTGTCTTTCAAAGGAAGAAGAATCCATCTTTTAATCCTAATAATGGACCCACACTAGGGAGCAGAATGTGTTTTGCTAATTAGCATAGATTCAAGAGTAATGTAAAAAACTTTTAAGGTCAGAAAAATATTAAGGTAGTTTAGTGTGATGCCCTACAATAATTTTTACATTGAAATGCCATTATCAAACTTTAGTATTTGCTGTTACTGCATTTTTTTTGTTGCATCTCCTACTTCATTAGTTATGTTCATTAGGTGTATATTGGATTACATTAATACTAGATCTGAACCAAAACATCCCTCAGTATCTGAAAAATAACGGAGTAATGTCTCATCAGCTAATTCAGGACCAGAACACTGAAATGCTACTGTAGACCTGCAATCATGCCAAAGAAAATCCTTCCCCAAACAAGAGTAAGAACCAGATCAGCCTATAAACACTTTTTAGGGAGAATTTAACATCCAAAAGAACATAATCAGAGACAAGAAACAAAGAATATATTATACAAATGAAATGAGAGTAAATAAAAGTCTAATAGAGAACTTCATGATCACATTAGTGCATCAGAGCAAATTAATTCATAATTTTTCACAGTTAAGTAACCTACTGAAAGTGCTGAGGATGGACAGAATTTTACTGGGGTGACAAGAACCTTCTGTGAACTGGAGCTGCCACAAAAGCACCACTGCTGTTGTATAGTGAGAAAAATTCCACAGAGAATATAGTGATAACACAACAGCAGAAACCTTCCCTGCTTTTGAGAGAATTTACATCATCAAAAATTGTTCTGCAAAAATAGCCTGAAGAGGTGAGTCCAGATCAGTTGGTCTAAGCTGGGCTGTGACAACATGCACCTGAATTCGTTTCAACCCTTGTGGAGTCACACCGTAAGAAGGCCTTCAGCCTTTTAAAGCAGCTTTAACAGCGTGTACAGCATGTATTGTAGGTTTCAACTAGGCTAGTTTCTGCAAGTAAGCCAAGTTCCAGCTTTGAGAAGTAGTACTGGGGAAAGACAGGAGCCTAATTACTAATAATAAAGACGCTAAATCAGTGGCTGTAATTCCAACTACTGGAACTAGCTCCAGTATTAGCATCAGCAAATATTGATTTAATAGAAGATGAGTTAATTGTTTGATCAAGGTTACCTGATTTAATTCCAGACAGTATTACTTGCTTTGCTACTTTTAGGTTCCAAAAAAGTTCATTTTAATCAACCTGTGATACGGATGACTTTTTTTGAATGAGAGCTGCAAAATCCCTTGAGAGGCAAGGAGGGAGATATGACTGAACACAGTTTTTATGTTGATTCACTTACTGAAGTGTGTATGACATTAGAACTAAAAGTGATAGTCATCACTAAACCATTTTTAATTATTTTAAATTTCAGCTAAAACAAAAGGCTCAATGCTTGTCATTACTTACGTTTTCACATTCACATCTCATTCTATGCACGCTTACTTTTCAAACTAACTGTTAATTCAAGTTTGCATATTTTTATCAAACAGGAAAAGATTGCATGTTCTGGCCCAGTTTAGAACTAAATTTAACTTGAACTTTTGCCTGCCTTTCTCACATCTGGATACTTAAGAACTGCATATGTATTTATTTATCTATTTCTGTTTCTGTAGTAACTGTATGTGTCACAAGCAGAACTTGTTTTATTCTGCTTTCAAAAAAAGGGACACATGAAATCTGAACTATA
>VWZF01002336.1:133630-168630 GCA_013396755.1 Sclerurus mexicanus | reverse complement strand
CCTTTGGCCATGAAGTTTTTTACACTTAAGCAATCTTTACCTTTTATCCTAGAGTGTCAACATAAGGCCTCAAATTTTAACATAGTAATGACTTAAAAAAAACCCCAAACTACAAAATTTCTAAAAAGTATAGTAAAGTATAGTAAAGTTTACTTCTAAAAAGTAAAGTATAAGTTATTTAAATATTAGGACAAAGAAAGAGACAAAATCTAAAATAATGGTATAATATATTTTGCATTTGGTCAGGTGTTAAAAAAAATGCAACATATGTAAGAAAGTTTCATTTTTTAATGTATTTTGTTAGTGTCCACATCCCATTCTGCTTTCTAGCAGGGAGTTCAGTTCCATGGACTGTCAGGAAGTACGTGAGAGCTTTTGATTTGAGGCACCTGGCAAATAATTAGGGTACCAAGCAGTGACTAGATTTTTTTTCTTTTGTTTTCCCCCCAAAAAATAAATCTACTGACCAAAAATTCTCAAATCCTTGCTCTCCTTGGACACATAAATTTAAAGAAGTAAAAACTGACAAGCAACTGCATACAGTATTGGCCTATTCTAATATTTCAAGTCTCCACTTATATTAGCTCTTTTCAGCCTTACAACTGCATATAAATATTCAATAGAAATGAAGATTCCCACACACCTGATTTAAATCTACTGACGACAAGCTTGCTTCTGTAGTTATTGTTCATGGACCCTGAAGCACAAGTCTACACCCCTAGAAACAAGTGATGAAAATAACATGAACAGAATAAAAGTATTTTTCTAGTTTCTCCCAGTCTTTCACAATGAAAAAAGTAGAAACATAAGATCCAATTATTCTGGATCTTGTCTTTAGTGCCAGTCAGTAGTCAACTACTAGGGAAAGAGTATAAAAAAACAAATAAAGTGACACTTCCTGTGGTATACCTGCCTCTACGAATCAAGTTAAGGATTTTTTAATACCAAAGAACAAAACTAAACCATAAATGTTTAATAGACAAGAGGTCAGCTCCTGGCTGTGGCTGCTGCCCTTTTAAAATCCCTTGCACATTTGACTTTCCCATCACTTAATAAACAACTTCACAACTTGCACTCTCTGTAAAAAACCCCAGTTTTATTACTCTAAAGCCAGAGACTAAACCCAAAAGAGCTTGATAGAATCTTAAGGCAGAAGGTAAAAAAAGAATCCTTTCCATACCATTATGATTTACTTCCTCATCCATCTTCTTTTACTCACTCTCTCTCCCCCACTTCAGCTCGACAAGCTGAAGAGCAAAGTAACACAAGATGGTTCAACGTGGTCAAAGAGCTGACCACTGGTGAACAGAGGTCCTCCCCTCCCCAGTCCTGGCGTACATCTCTGCCAGCACTAATGCTCAAATGATCTCCTCATGAGTCAATTCTGTTCAACAAAACAGCGGGAAATTAACACAATAACAACAACAACAAAAAAAAACCAGAAAAAAAACCAACCACAACAACAAAAAAACCCATCCAAAACCCCAAAAACAAACAAAAAAAGCTCACAGTTTTTCTCCTGTGTTAAGCAAATTGCTTGAGCTCAGCAAAAGGTTTGACTAGCATCACAGACCACCAAACCAGAGAGAGGGAGAGGGAAATGAGACCTCCAAATTTAGAATCACATTGATTTCTCAAGGGACTTCACTCCCAGTCTGTTTAGGGTGCAGAGCTGCAAGTGGTTTAGACTGTTCCAACTTCTGGCTGCTGCACAAAGAGCCCAAATCACCCTTGTTTCTCACTCCACAAAGGTACCTCTGTTCCTACCACAGTCCACAGACATTAACACTACCATCTCCCATAGCTGAATCATTAGCAGTAGCAAGCACATCTACTGCTCTGATTTTAAGAAGAGCATACAGTTTATCTGAAGTTTGACGGATGAAACAATTATGCACAACATAATGCATAATGAAATTCAGATCCTCTGTACAAAGACGAAAGTTCCACCTTCCCAAGCCACAGTCACAGACAGGAACTACTTGTGGATGCCTAGAATACGAGTGGTAAGATGGTACAAGGACAGAGGAAGCACAAGCTACTACTCCTAATGTTCCCCCAACATCCAGTAATTGCCAACAACTGAGGTTCTGCATAACCCAGAATGGCACCTATGTGCTTAAGCCACTAAATAAAGTATGAGAAAAATCTCTCCAGTATGAGAAAAATCAACACTTTCCTGGCTGGAGTGAGTAAGTGGAGCTCTGAAGAGAATGGAGGGGGGGGTTGCTCAGTTTTGCTCCTGAGCAAATTCAGTATTGAAAAGACATGCATCTCTTCAGAACAAATGTTACCATTAACCATGGTACATGCTAATATGGCATGGATTCAGCCTAAGCACACAGAAAACCCAAAGCTGACAGCATGTATTGACTAGATAATGAAATATCTATGCTGACTTAGTTCAAACTTAGAAATCCATAACAGTGTAACTGTACAACATACAGCTTTTTTTTTTCTTATAATATAATAAATTCCATGTATTAGCACTATGCACAGTTATAGCACAAGAAATTCAACAATTGCAGTAACACTAGTAACATGTAAATCACTACCTGCAGAGCTTAAAATATCAGGTCCCTAATCTGCAAATTTTACTTATGCACATTCTTGGGTTCACTAAGGCTACATAAGCAGACATACATTACAGACTGGGGCACAAGAGAAAATGTTAAGAAAGGAAGATGAAGGAAGTAGGCAAGAAATACAACATGATACAGGTATTATGCACTGCCTTGTTTTCTTAGCCATGGGTGACTATTTTCTGATTTAGACAGGATCTTGAGTTTATACATTCACTTTCTTTTCTAGTCACAAAATCATCATAACCATACACATATATAATTTTTAGCCCCTCCTGCATTTAACAGCTTACAGAAGTAAGTTACCATGACACTTCAGGGTAGTTTTGCAAGTTTGGCTTTTGTCAGGGGTTACTACTGTGAAGAATATGGAAATCAGTTACAGGATTTTTGAAGTAAAAAAATAATTTCAAGCTAAAATTACTTGATTTTAACATTTTTTGTATCCTCTCTGTTACTAGAGATTTCTCTGAATCTTCAGGGCTTCACTTTCTGTTCTTGCCTCTATTACCCTGTACTTATAATACATTCCTTCAATTTTTAAGTCCTTGTCATAGCAACAACTGACGTTCCCCTTTTTGCCCTGCTGAGGAAGTCTGTCTGGCTAAGGCACCTCTGAATGCCAGCAGCCAGTGGAAGCATGGAATGGGGCAGAGGAATGGAAGAATCCAAGAGATGCAACCAAGATGAAAGTTAAGTTAAAGGCTATTCAAAAAGCAAAAGACGCTGGCTAGGGATCAAGATTTTGCTGAGGTTCTTCAAGAAGGAACTTGGACTTTAAGGGGCAAAGAAGAGAATGGCTAGTCCACCAAAAGAGCTGAAAGAGAATTTCTGACACACTGAGGATGAGGTGGAGAGAAGCGAAAGTTTATCAGTCCACCCTGAAGGGGCTCTGGAGTGTCAAAAATTCTGGGAGAGAATGGCATGGAATGGAATGGGACAGAAGTTCAAAGCTGTAAATGCTAAGGAGCCCAAGAAGTTCAGTTCTAGAGAAGAAAGAATGAGAAACAGGACCTCTGCTGTGGCAGCAACTGGGGTCACCAAAGATCTTTACTTCATCTTCCTTCCTATAACCCAGGCCTTATCTTCAGTCAGGACTTTTTGGTTTGGAGAAAAGCACAGAATCTACTTCCTCCCCTCCTTGCCTCACCCAACGGGGCATAACCAACTCTTAAGTACTACTGTAACAAGAAAAATTAAATAGAATTAGTCATATTACGTGTCTAGACAACTCACAATGCATCAGGAAAGATACTTACTACAGCTAAAAGAAGAAACAATGAACCTCACTGTCTTGAATGAGATTTTCACCTATATGATACATAGAATTTAATGATACTTAAAGTCAAGCCAGAATGGATTATGGTTGTTCGCAGAGTCGTAATTCATCTTCTATATACAAAGCACTACCATAAATTTAATAGAATTTCTTTTAGTTTTTCCCATAGATCCACATTCTCATTCAACGGAAAATAATTACCTGCAACTGTTTATTCCATATAAGTATGTGGCTCAATGCCATGGAAAAAAAAATAAAGACAATGCCACTACATATATGCATAATGCCACCAAACTAGTGTTGCCAAGCAACTGGAACTACTGTATTTCCAAACTTCTGAAAGACCGCTTAAATAACTTAAGGTTGCAAAGCCACAGTTTTGCACATATTCTTGTCCCAAAGAAAAAAAAAAAAGCCTTCCTCCTTAATATCACATCATTAATGACATAGTCATAAACCTGGTGGGCAGGTTTTAATGCCAATTAAAATGATGAAGACAATAGATTACTATGGTCAGCATGGATATACATAAGATATTTTTGCCTCAGGGGACAGAGGGCAATTCTAAACAGAAAAAAACCCCTGAGATACCAGAATCATTTGTTTTACTTCAATTTATTTTAGAAAAGGTAATGGGATGGAGGAAGGAATGTAAAAGAGGCAATCTTTTACCGATCTGATCATTACTAATTTTTATTTCTGAAATATTTCAAAAAAGGAATCATTGTTTAAGTCTGGTCAAAAGGTAAAACAAATGGAATTAAACCCATTTGAAAACCAAGCAAGCAAAAAACAACACAGTACACAATTTTCACAGCAACCACTGTGCTCATCACAGCTTTTTAAACTACGCATGGGGAGTGTTTGTTATTCCTGAAGTTGAAAGACAACATGTGTTGAAAACCACCGGGAAAACTGATTCATTAAAAAACAGTAAGTTTGTTTCTAGACCCTTCAACTAATTATCCAGGTTGGTCTATGTATGCCACATATGTTACCTCAGACAATACTATGTAAATGTAGGTGCACACTTTTCCCAGACAGCTCACATAAAGCAGTTTTTTAATGTGGGACAGAGACTACATTAGTAAGTCTCCAATACTTATGCAGCCTTCAAATGCAGGGCCAACTTGGGACTTTCTGTGTCTGATTCTGATATGAGGAGCACTACAAAAGGTACTTAAAAGATTTGTCAGTCGCTCTAGACCACAACAACCATGCTTGGCTAGCACTGAACACAAGTTTAAGACTCTAGGACCAAGCTGGTGACAATCCGGGACAACCGATGTGCAATCTGCACTATCAACAGGATTATTTAATTTGAATAGAGTCAGCTTGTATCCAACAGTGCATGCAATATATTCACCCTCTTGAATCCGTGACCTCTTAGATGTGCCATGTACACACATTAAATTGCTTTATCATGCTGACTCAGTTTAGCCGAGCAGCTTTGCATATCATTCCAATACACAAATAATACGAGATATCCCTTCCCATTAACTGGGCTTACAAACAGTTCTTGCATACAGTCTTGCAACAAGAATAAAGATCCAAGTTTCTTATAATTGATGCTAAGACTCAAAGTGAGTGCCTATGGCAAATGGGCAACAAGCAAGAAAGTAACCATAATTCGTATGGTGGACAGAAGATGGATAAAACTTCTGATTAACACCAGAAATAGCAAATTTCTTGAGTAACCAAGAACGTGAACTAGTTTTGTGCCTGAATTAGCAATAGAGTCAACATACAGCAAAAGGAATATCTGCATTCTTCAGAATTCACTTGCACAAAATGTATTCTGAACTGACCAGTAAAACAAGAGAATTGTTCACATTTATATATAAAATCAGACCAATGGTTTTGTGCAATTTACAGAACTTCCTGTGCTTGGATCAAGGAGGACAAACACAGTGTAACCTGCTTTGCAATATGATGATATTCTCTTTTACAAATGTATGACGATTTCTCTTTTACAAAGCAAAAAAACAGTATCAACACCAGTGCAACAGGCAATAGAACAATCTTGGGAAGATACCACAGTTTTAAAAAACAGAATTGCTTCACAAAAAATCAATACACTTTCCCCATAGGTTCATAATGTAAAATTCTATAATCAAGGCTTGTAGATTTGTAATTATGGTATGTCAGCCACATTTAAACAAGCATGTTAAAAGATTGTTAAAGTTAAACTAACACAATTGCAATGTGAATTGTCTTAGTCTCATTCTAATCTACTGGTGTCACTTCCACTTAATCACATGGAAACTATGGGCAAATGTCAGTGCTATTTTCATGCAACCTTACTTTTTCTGCAGTAGTTTTTAAAATAATTTACTATCTGAAATGAAAATAAGGTATTTGAGAAGTTTTGGATTTTCTCCTAATCAATTCCCTCACTATCCAGCAGGTCCTTATTTGGATTTACTAGGACTAAGGCTATTTTGAAGTGATTAAACCAAAAGTATTGCTTGTTAAGACATAAGTCACAAATACAGGAAACATTACTATTCATGCTCATCAAATCTACTTTTTAATAACAAACTAGTGAAAGTAAACGAACATCAAGAGCTTGGCTACCAGATCTGTAAAAAAACCCAAAAGGTTCTCCCCACTCCTAGTTTAAGTTTCTTTCACTGATATACAGCAATATAAGCAACGTGCAGGTGAGTAAACCACCCACAACCTACAGTATACTCTCTTGAGAGGAGTACGCAAAGAGTTTGTGATACACAGCTTAAAAAAATCCCCAAACAGAATAGCTGCTTTGTTCTTAGTTTGGAAAAAAGAGATGAGTCACATAGCTAATGAGAAAAAAAAGTGCTACAACAGATGATTAAAAAATGACAAATGAAATGTCTAAAAATTCTGTATGTCGTAAAGGTTCCTGACCCCTACCTTTCATGATCTATTCTTATTGCCTGAGCACTGACCATGCTTGGAAGTCACTACTAAAGGCTAAATTCAATGTGCCTTTCTAAACACAGGAAAAAACCTAAGGAATATTAACTGAAGTGCTAAGTCAGTCACTATGGAATGTTTAATAAGCCTGACATGAGTCTTCTCACAGAGCAGGAAAAAAAAAGCCTATATTGTTGTTCTAGTACAAAATAAGAGCACAATATTGATGTTCCTAAGTTGACCCAAGTCACATGTACGCCCACTGTAACAGAGTGCATGACTAGGCTCCTGGCTGGAGAAAAAGGGTGGAGTGGGATCGAGCCATACCTCTTCTTTATCTGTGTGCAGCCCTCAGAGAACTGGGAGCTGCTGCTGTATCATCTCTGCACAGGGAGTGTAAGATAATATTCCTTTCCTCCTCACCCTTTTTTTTTATAGTTACCTTTACTTTCAGCATGCCAGCTTCTGCAGAGTAACTGTAGATATCCCTATTGTTACCGTACAACATACATAAGTTAGGTTTGCTTGCTTATTCACGTGGCCCTTCTCAGAAAGCAAATCTGAATCCTGTCAGTTGCATTTGTATCATTTTCCCAAATGTTTTCATCCCTTTCTTTGTTCTAGCCCTGAAACCCATATGGTTGCTCTGTTTGGAGACTAGGAACTCTAAAGTGCCTTTAACTAGCATCAACACTGACAACTTTTCTAGTCTTCAAGTCCAACCTTTCAAAGCAAATCAGGCGTAAGAAAATATGCCCGTCTTACTGACAGAAATTTGCTAAGTCATAACATAAAGTTGATTGTACGAAACTGTAGTATTCAACACCTTCATCCAGCACACACACTGATTCCTCTCTTTGCCTGCACTAGAACAGTCTTTGTAGCCTTAATAAAACTCACTGTGACCAAACAGTTCATGTCAAAGCCTTGTGTTTACAGCTCTAAGAGAGATCCAGACAGATAAACTCCTCTTTAAAATTAAGACTGCGTTAAAACCCGGAAGCTCGAGCGATGAATCTACCAGGACTGCCCAGGGAGGTGTTGGAGTCACCATCCCCGCAGGTGTTTAAGGAAACACTGGACGTGGCGCTTAGTGCCATAGTCTAGCTGACATGGTGGTGTTCGCTCGCAGGTTGGACTCGACGATCTCAAAAGATCTTTTCCAACCCAACTGACGCTGTGATACCACTGGTCTTTCTGAACCAGAAATAACCCGGTTTTTAGCTGCTTTGCTAAAAAACCAGCAAGACACGAGGCGGGACTGGCCTGCCCACCGACGGGGCGGGTGGCTCCCCTCGGCTCTCAGAGTCACTAACGACGGGGAACGAACCTCTCCTGCTCCTCNCCGGGCCGGCAGCCCTTCCCCGGGACCGCCTTTGTGCCTCCCCCTCACTGTGAGGCCCCGCAGGCCTCGTACCCCAGGGAGGCAGCAGGTTGCTCGCTCCCCCCGCCCCCGGCCCCGCGGCTCCCGGCCGGCCCGGGCTGTGCGCGGTCCCCGTGCCCGCGGCGCTGGGCAGCGCTCGCAGCCCCCGGAGCACCCTCTGGGAAAACACGGCTGGGACCGGAGGGGAACTCGCACCGGAGCTGCTGCTGCACAGACAGACACACCTGGGACCCCCGGGGCCGGCGACACCTCTGAGGGAGGGACTCGTGTTCTTTTAAACGACTTTAGAGACTAGATTATGATTGTTGATACATCACACCGTGTCCTATGATCCAACCCCGTGTACGGAGGGTCCCGGTGAACAGAAATCCTAAGTGAAATTATATTAGGAATTCTGCATTTTGTTACCCATAGGTTGCACTACACTGATTTGATAAGAAGCAAGCGAGAGAAGACCTCATTAATGTGTATAAATACCTAAAGGTAGGTGCCAGGAGGATGGAGGCAGGCTCTTCTCGGTGATGCCAAGGACAAGAGGCCAAGGGCAGAAACTGCTTCACAGGAAGTTCCACCTGAATATGAGGAAGAACTTTACTGTGCAAGTGACCAAGCACTGAACAAATTGCACAGAGTGGGTCTGGAGTCTCCCTCACTGGAGATGCTCAAGAACCATCTGGACGCAATCCTCTGCAATGTGCTCCAGGATGACCCTGCCTGAGCAGGGAAGTTGGACCAGATGGCCTGCAATGCTCCCTCTCAACCTGACTGATTCTGTGTGTGATTCTGGTTGTAGAAATCCTGTGCCATTCTGATCATAAATTCTGTGCTATGCTAATAATGAAATCCTACTGAGGAAAATAAAGCTTTAATCGTTAACCTATTGTTTAATGGTCGAACTAAGCGTTAAACACACTACATGCTTGTCACCGTTCTGCCAAGGAAGAAAAGAACCTGTCTGTCCCTGTAGTGTCAGGTGGTTGGTAAAAACAAGAAAGAGACAACATTAGCACTGACAGCTCAGTCCTGGAGTTATAATGGACTCATGGTTCAAAGGCTGTTTTTCTTCGTAGTTATACTTGGTTGAGGCTAACCACTGAAGGGGAAAAATTCTTGGGAAAAAAAACCCTTTAGGTCTCTGAAGGAACTTCCCCTGAATGAGTATTTAAATCAAGAAGAAAGAATAAATTAGCTTCAATGCACAAAGAGGAAAGACAGGTATAGTTTCAATGCACTGCAGTTCAGGAAGGTCTGCAGAGGATTTTTTTCCCTCCCATATCTTTTTGTCCTATGTTAGTGGCTTGCCTGGACAATCAGCACTGCCAGTGATGGCTATCTCTTGAGGAAAGCTGTCTGCAAGGAAGGAAGTCATGTTGCTCTTGGTGACAGGATGGTTTCAGGTCATTAGCCAGCACCTCTGGCAGTGTGGCTGGCACCATCAGACATGGCATAGGGAAGACCAAGATTGCTCAAGTCCACAGAGTTCTGCTTACATGCAGAGGAGGATGAGCATGACCCCTGTTACGGCACCCAGCAAGCCTTACCAGGAGACCTGCAAGACACAGCCTTCGCTTGGCATGTTGTTCCTGAAGGGAGATGCAAGTCTCAAGATCAATGGCCTGCTTAATGCCATGAACAACTGTGACATGGAGACAAATTCACAGACATGTTCTATATTTGATAGTCAAGTCTGCCATCAACTATTCATGAGGAGGAGGAGGAGGAAGGAGGGCAGCATTCTGGCAGAGAGAAGGGAAAATGTAGTCCTTAGACAGAAATCCACGTCTTATTATTCTGTCTTTAAAAAGCTGTATCAAGTCATGCTGGGGCTGAAGCTGTTCTCTAAAAAATTCCAAGACAGCCCAGTTATGCTACATAACACTTTGAAAATACAGAAGGCTGCAGTAAAGCTGAATTACCACCATGCACCTACACATCAATTATTTTTTCAAAAGTAGTCTTTGATGTCATTTCTGTATTTGACAAAGTCGTTCAATAAGTGAGAAGGCCAACAACAAATAACAGTACAGAAATAAAAATTGCCTAGAAGCAACAATATTAAGAAAAGTAGCTCATGTTTCCAAGTACTACAAATGTTTTATTTCTTGCCCTGAAGCATTAACTTGCATTACTGGCAGTGCTTAGGCTCAGCTACTGAATTTTAGAAGTAGAATGCAATTGTTTTCTTACAGCTAATTCAGTTAACTAAATAGATGATAATATACCCAATCTGTGTTCATATTTATGCATATATGATGATAACTTGGAAAAGTTGTTACCGATGGATCGTGGAGTAGTGTAAAATATACCTGAAAGCATGATGCCCTTATTAATGCATGTTTGGATTAATACCTGAAAATTATTAACACTTTTAAAAAATAGTAATTTTATTTATAAGAATATGGATATCTGAATATGTATAATGCTTTCCAGAACAGACACTCCTTTTTAAACAAAGGGATTTGTGGGGTACTTTTTCCAGAACTCCTTTAGAACAATTTCTAGCCTAGTCAGTCAGACATGTTTCCACGTAAATTAGTGCTGTTACACTTTATGAAGATTGTGAATCCTATTGTACCTTGAGGGTGGTGTAGAAACTGTTGATTGTTCAATGATTTTTGGCAGCATTCTGCTTGTGTTGCATCTGGTTGAAGTTTTTCCATAAGATATATTCACCCCAATCATGTGTGCACTGTTGTATAAAGGCAAGTGCCGAAACATAATTTGCTGATGCTATAGCTATGCTGTCATTCCTAGCAAGTCATTCAGTACGTGGGACCCTTCCCTTACATGTATCTTTATGGATTCCCCTGTATTACTCCTTCCCAGCAGCTCACATATAAAACTGCAACTGCTGTGAATATGGCTTCTTCTCCTCTGCCCAGTGTCATCTGGTCATCCCAACTTTCATCTCACTCCACATAAGCAATATGTTCAAGGCAGTTTTTTACATGTTTTGTACAAATTTACTTGAGTGGGAGTCATTGTCACTGCCAATGCACTGTGCCTTCTGTCTGAAAAAAAATCCCTCTAGGTCTTATTTCTTCTGGATAAGAGCATATGTAGTAATTACTACTCATTCCCATTTACCTCCAAAATCAAGGACTGGAAGCAGCTGATCAGCTTGTTGAGCTCAAATGTCTGCACACATAAACCATTGTGTAATACATGTTTAATCTGAAGTGTTCACAGCACACCTAACTCACTTGCGAGCAAGCACACCAGGCTGCAAGGCACTGCCTATGACTCATTCTCTGTGAAAGACCAGTTTAAGAAGTTAATGCTGTACATATGGTTTATCACAAGAAAAGAGCAGACACATTCAAAAACACAAGTCCCTTTTATAGTAGTAATTCCAAGTTAATGTGTCTCTCAATTAAATACTGCCTTTAAGAAACACACAACTTCTAAGGTGTGCAAATACTGAGTCTCATTAATCCTATATTCTGACCATATCCCTTTCTCACTTTTAAATTTATTTCCTTGGCTTTAATGAGGGACTTTCTGAATTAATGGAGCTGTTGCAATGGAGTTGCTTTGTGTTCATTTCAAATATAGACCCAACATGTTTGTCAGCTGATATAGTTCAAATTTGAAACATTATGCCAACTATGCTGCTGAGGTCAGGGCATATCTTGGACAGGAAGTGCAGCCATTAGTTCACTAAGCCCCAGTGGCAGTTTCTGTCATCTTGTTCATCCATTGCCAGTTGGTTTAGACAGCTTGAAGAGCCCATGGCCAAGTGCACATTTGCTTCAGCTGAGGACTGAGACCAGTATTTTGAGAAGTAAATATGGAATGAGCTTTTACACTATTTTGTTTATCCATCAAAACCATGTGTTCAGTTTGAATAAAATTTCATTTTCATTTATGATCAAACAAAATGTAGAAATTATTAGTCTTCACATCTTTTTTTCTGTAGGAAAGCAAAATTTCATTCAGCCTCCCTAAAGAATACTGCATAAATGAGATTAGATTTTGAATAAAAGTTAGTAGTGTTTACTTAATTTTTTTTGTACATTCAGTAGATTAAATTAGCATCTGTACAGCTGGCCAGCACACAGCTAGGCACCATTTAAGTGCACAAGAATTAATTTCCCTGGTTGTTAGGATACAAGATAACATCAGTATTCTTTGTAATGTAAATTCTTGATCCATTTTCTTATCAGATGATCATTACTAGTCAAAATTACCTTCCATAAATACCCTCCCAAAACATTTCAACACCACAGATTCAGGCAAGTAGAACTGGCCATAGATGGCACAAGGACACAATGGATTTCTGCTGCACAGTTTGTCAGATGCCTACATAACACATTGAATGAAGTGGGAGCTGTGTTCTGTTATATGAGCGGCTAGGTTACATTGTGCAGTTAGGCAAAGGAGAAAGGTGACACTAGGCAGAAGCTAAAAAGAGCCAGAGGTGAAGTCCATTCCCATTTCTGCCTTTGTACCTTCTCCAAACACCACTGGGCCAGATTCTGATTTTGTCTATGCTCTGTGAAAAAGAAGTAGACCACTGGGAAGTGATGGTATAAAATCAGACGGAAACCTACTCATTTTCAGCAAAGTTATAGTGACAGTACAATTTACCCTGGGTAGAGAAGGTAGCAATGGTGATTCCTCAAATGTGACACTACTGGGGAGCGTAGGTTACAAAAGAGCCCTCTCATATAGTTTTCAGGGTTAAAACTGTGCCTATGATAAATGCTTAGCTACAATTCAAACCTTTTTTAGCTAACTTGAGGCTTTTCTAAAAGCAGTTTTTCCTAGCTCAAACCATTAGCTGAAGAGCTGGAAGTAGTCAAAGAAAAAGGAATTTATGTGTGTGCATCAAAAGGAGAATATATCCCTTTGGGAATGATTTCCATGGGTCCCCTACCTACAAATGAAGAGATATGTGATATAACAATTCATTGTTCTGGCACACATTACAATCATGATGTGCAGTTTTTAATGCATTGTGTTACATTAAGCTTAGCCCATGGTTTAACACCATGTAACATAAATTTCTGTGTAGGGAGTAACATAACACAATACTGTCTTTTAAAAGACACACACAATTTTTTTCAGATCACCTCCTTTTTATCCATGAGTGCCCAATCCAAAAATCAAGGTGGCAGATGAAAGTGGATTGAATGAGTATCCACAAACCAGAGTATTTATCTTGTGTAGTTTTGCTCATTGCTACCTGTAGTCAATGACTCCAGTCAATTTTTATGTTGTAATGCATGAGCAAAGTTGATGGACATATTTTTTTGACACCCCTAGTTAGATTTCATTCAGGGTCAATCAAGGGAGACCTGACATCCATTAAGACTGTAAAACACACTGAGAATCCTCACAAGTGTTTATTTCTCAGTAGAGAGAGGAGCTTTGATTATGAGCCTGTCACTAACATTATCTCTTTTTGTCCTACCTTGGAAGCAGATTTTCTGTTTTAATTGATATTTTATTTTAAAATAAACATATCAATGGGAATGATTGTCATTGGAATGAAGCAAAAAATGAATTACTGGTTTGACAATAACTGGATATAAAAAAAAAATCCCAGTGAAACATCAAATTCATACATGAAGCTTAAAGAACTCACATAATAAAGCTGCATATGATGAATCTCTTTGGAAAAAAGAAAAAGAGGTACATTTTATATATTAATATATACTCATACCCTTGCATATTTATTTCCCCCTGAATCATTTAGAAAGATTCAGTATTTTTTAAGACTTTTAACATGGATTACTTGAAGCCTGTATTCAATGCCTGCTGGATTCCTAAGTTATTAATGTCATTTTTAATTGATTCCTTTTTGTGTTACAATACAAAACAAAACTGTGACATCATCTGATGTCTGTGTGGTGTGAGTTTGACTGGTCACATGCTTCAGTGCAGAGTTTAAATACCAGCCAAGAAGATTCTTCTGTCTCTTGGGCACATCTGAAAACTGCAGTTTTTACCATGCAGAACGATATTCTCCAACGAAGAAACAATCTTTGCCACGGCTTAGCAGACATGAACATATTGGTAGCATGCAAAGGTGGGGGACTGCAAAGTGGCTGGCACCAAATAGGCAAATCATTACAATATCCCTTATGGTGCTGCCTTTGATGTTCTGAAAGCTTCTTGCAAGTCAGTAAGAAAGGAAAATAGTATCTGTAGACTGTAGCATCAAGAAGAAACAGTATCTAGAAAATCTAAGGAAGATAGAAAAATGTATGTTTTTAATAGGACATGAATCCTTATTGAAGATAAAGTGTGATAGTATAGTGATACATCTTTGGCAATTCGGAGGAGGGAGCATATTGAGGAGATTTATAATAGACAATGGCTTGATGCTGTAAAGCAACTGGCAGGAAATCACTCCACTTTGTGATTAAAGTTTAGCACAGTACAGTATCACTTCAGCACATGTCAAGTAGTTTGTAAATTGGTGTGTTGTAGTTGGTTAATTATCAAAATGTAGGAGTTTCTGGTGAATTCTTGCAGGAATCTGTTCATCTGGCCTAAGCTATTTGATAGATTTATTAATCACCAGAGAGGAAGTATTAAAATAATTGCTAATAAAGCCTGCTGCTGGCACAAATATTGTTGACATTGTAAGTAATAAGAACAGATTAGTTCTGTAAAGCAAATTGTATTGGTGGCTGAAATAAACTTATTCAAAATAAATAATTTCAATGCTGGAAAAGTCAGGGTCATACATGGAGAAGTATAGAATATAAGTTAGACTTTCAGAGTGAAAAACTGTGACTTGGGAACCAGTAACCCCAGAAAAGGCCTGTTGGGTTGTGATAGCTAACCAACTAAACGTGAACCCAGATATGATAATGTGGCTGATGGAGAGCAGGTATCATCCATTAAATATACTGCCATATCAGTATTGTGTAGGAGTCTTCAATATTGAGAGATGCCAAAAGAGTGAGGCTCTGGCTGGAATCACATAGCCAGTTTTACACTTTAAAATCGAAAAAAAAAACTTGTAAGGCTCAGAACAAACCCATGGGAGTAATACAGTACCTGGAAAATATACCCCATGCAGCAAGGCACAAGAAGCTAGGGGTATTTAGTCAGTAATGAAAAGAAGGGATTCGATCAGTCTGTAACCCACATAGAGAAGGAATTTCCCATAGCAGAAAGTTAGTTCACAACCCAGCAAAAAGAATGAACATCAAGTTCAAACTAGGCAAAATCAGGATTGAATTAAGGAGGGGAATTTTTAAATATTGAGCAATTAACTACTAGTAAAATTACCAATGGCAGGTGGAGATGTTTAAGATTGGATGCTTTTCTGTGAAATACGCTTTACCTTAACTGCAAGTTAAAGCATTGTGTAGAAATTAACAGGTGAAATCTCTTCAGGGGTTTATGTTGTAGAATCACAGAATGGTTTGCATTGGAAGGGACTTTAAAGATCATCTAGTTCCAACATCCCTGCCATGGGAGGGGACACCTTTCACTAGACCAGATTGCCCAGAGTCCCATCTAACCTGGTCTTGAACACTTCCAGGCGTGGGGCAGCCACAACTTCTTTGGGCAACCTGTTCCAGTATCTCACTGACAGCTGTGAGGGGAACAGCTCCTCCACTTCCACAAGCCTCTCGGGGTCTGGAGGGGACTGCAAAATCCCCACGTGGGCAGGAGTAAAGTGATGCAACATCCCAATGTAGTGAGGTCGTAGGAAAGCCTTTAATTACCTGTGTTTTTAAGCCCTTCGGGGGTAGGCTTTAGGAGGTAGGATGTGACTGGGTAAGGGTTCAGGGGGCTGGAGTCATTTGGGGGCACAGGGACCCGGAATGGGGAGTGACTGGTGATACATCCAATAAAGTCGGTGGGAAACGGGTCTGGATATCCCAGAAGAAGGGGACATTCTCTTTTCCTCAGGAAGTTCCATGTGTGCTAAGCGTCCTAGGGGTACACTCTAAACAGGGGAATACTTGTACATTAAAAGGCACAGGCAATGCTGAATTATAAAGTCTCTGGTCCTTTGGAAGTTGTCACAGTGCTGGTCTTGTTTCTAGGGGTTTCTTTTTCCACAATGTGTAGTCTGGATTATCCTGTCTCCCATGTGCTGTGGTGGAAGTTTCTCCCAACATCTCACCACCCTCACAGGAGAGATTTTCTTTCTTATACCTAATCTAAACATATCATCTGTCATTTTGAAACCATTCCCCCTAGTTCTGTCACTACATACCCTTGTAAAAAATCCTCCTTTTAAGTACTGAAAGCCTGCTATAAGGTCTCTGTGGAGCCTTCTCTTTTCCAGGCTGAACAATCCTAACTTTCTGAGCCTGTCTCCATAGGAGAGGTGCTCCAGCACTCCAGTTATCCTAGTGACCCTCCTCTGGGCTCGTTCCAGCAGGTCTTTTTTATGTTGGGGGCCCCAGAGCTGGATGCAGTACTCCAGATGGGATCTTATGAGTCTGGAGTAGAGGGACAGAATCACCTCCCTTGCCCTACTGACCACACTTTCTGATGCAGCCCAGGATACAACTGGCTTTACAACTGGCTGCAAGCACACATTGCTGCATCATATTGAGCTTCTCATCCACCAGCACCACTAGCATCTCCTCAAGGCTGCTCTCAATCCATTCTCCACTCAGCCTATATTTGCCCTTGTTCATTCCCTGGTCCCTGGGCAGGACATTGCACTTGACCTTGTTGAACTTCATGGGGTCTGCATGGGTCTAGCTCTCAAGACTGATGAGGTTCCTCTGGATGGCATCCTTTCCCTCCAGCATGTCAACTGCACCACACAGCTTGGTGTTTGAGAGGTAATTGTTGTTTAGCTTAAATAAGTAAGTTTTTAGCACAATGACTCACTTAGATTATAATACTGTCTGATTTAGTTTTCCTTTTGTTTGGCTTTTCTTGCTCAGCATGAGCAGCTGGATTTGCTGAAGCCTGGGGCTGCAAGCTGTGAAGCTTCACCCAGATATGCTGGAACAGAGTTCATTTTCTTAGTAGCTGGTACAGTGCTGTGTTTTGCCTTTAGTTTGGGATGAATATTAGTAACACACTGATGTCTGAGTTGTTGCTAAGAGATTTTTATCCAAAGTCTAGTGCTTTTTTTTGTTTCTGTACTCTTCTGACTGGTCTAGTGCACAACAAGCACAAACCAAAAGACAATCAGCCATCAGCAGAAACTGCAAGTCAAGAAGATAAGAACAGTTAACAGCCTGGCTATGTGGGGACAGAATCCAATAAGGTGTTAGAAGACCCCAGACCAAAAATCATCACTGAACTAAAAGACATGTAAAGAATGCATGAGGAGCAGATGCATAAATCATGAGGGTCTAATTGTCCAAGGAGTTCTTTGTTCTGGGCCAGCTAAAGCTGACCTACTGCTGTACAATTCTATTGAACTATTTATTTTTATAAATCTGATGCCTGAGAGGCTTTTTATAAATCTGAGATTCTACTGAGGGAAACCTAGGATCCACCCTAAGGGGGAGGAAGTGCACCTGAGAGTGAGTGTATGTGTTTGTGTGTGTGTGTGTGCAAGTTGTTGAAAGGGGCACGCACGGGCTGCAAAGGCTGCCGTTGTAGCAGTGAAAGCCTGGGTGGTGTGTGTGACACTCCTGGAATGGTGAGAGAATGCTTGAGCAGCAGGTTCTCCTTTAACTTGGTATCATTGACTGACATGCTGAGGATACATTCAATCCCACTGTACATGTTGCTGATAAAGATGTTAAACACTGCCAGCGCCAATACCAACCACTGAGGAACACCACTTGTCACAAATCTCTACTTGGACACCAAGCCACTGAATGCAACATTTTGAGTGTCACCAGCTAGCCAGTTTCTTATCCACTGCATGGTCAGTAGTTCCCTCCATCCCTAAAAGCCTGTTTGTCAGAATGCACACACCTAAACTTATGAACCAGGCTCAGCTGCAGATTCTGAAATCCACTCACTGAGAACAAACTTAGTACTGAAGTCTTGCTCCTTGACTATTAAGGTGGGTTTGGTTTTTTTTCATGGGAAGGAAGGTGAGATAGAGGTCGTTCTACTTTTCTCTTACACACAAGGCATCAAAGGTACAGAAGGTACTATAAATAATTGCACCAAAACCTTACACTGTAAATATAATAGAAATACTGATTTTGCTAAAATTAGCCTGTTCAGAGCAGTTTAATGGGATTTTCCTATTTCTGGTCTTTGGTAAGGAATGAAAACCTTTCTATTTTCAGAAATCTAATTTATTATTTTTAATATATGTAAAGCTTTCAAAATACATACTGGAACAATCATTCCTAATCCAGCAGAAAAGATGATCAAACACAAGGGAACTAAGCCCTTGAAATATCAGCTACACCTGAGTTACACTTTAGCAGCAGATCTCATCTAGCTTAAGTTAAACTGAGTCATACTGAGGTGCCTATTTTGTGCCTATTAGATTTCTTTTACACTGAAGAGAAGCAGATATCTCTATAGAGAGTTCAGTTTGTGAGATGTTGGTTAGATATCTTAAACTGTTTAGATGATTCATCACCTACAAATGACTGAAGTTAGAGGAGATGAATTCAGACTGAATGGTTAAATTTAAAAGATGACAGCCCCCAATTCAACTGTCTTTTATTCCTGGATATGTTTAAAGTTTGTAGGCACTGTATTTCCAATATCGATCGTGGAGAAAATTCCTAAAAGCATGCAAAGAAATGCTTCAGCACTGGTCATATATAGCATGCCACACTTGTGACAAGTTTAGAAATCCCAGCAAGGACTTCTGCCCCTTCTTAATCTTTGGAGTGATTATTTGCTGTTGTTTTAACTCCACAGCTTAACCAAAACTGCCTTGGATTTAGAAGAACATGGGTCAATGCACAGCTTTTCCTGCCAGGAAACCATCCACAGTGGAATCACAGAAAATATTAAGCATAGGAAAAAAATTTTTTAGCCTGCTGCTTCATGTTTCCTCCAATAATTCCATATGATGGAAGCAGAGAGAGAAAGAAGAATGACAGTGCAGCCAAGTGGTTAGGTCCCCTCCCTGATAGAAAATATTCATAGGCAAAATGGTAAAACCTCAGCAGGTGTATTATGAAGGCCTTCCATCTCAGAAAGTTCCTGCTTGCCTGGTCATATGGACTCTGTCTTAGGAGACCTTCCTTGGCAGAAAATGGAATTCAAGGAAGGTAAAAGCTCATATCACTGACCTGCTGGTTAAAGCAGCAGCACCAATGCGTTTAGGCTTTTAAGAGAAAAGATGTAGCTGTCTAAATCCATTAAAGAGTTCAGGCAGGGCATCCTGAGTATGAGGAAGCACCTGACAGTACATCAGTGAAGACACTGAAAGGCCAAATTTAAGATGGTAGATATGGTTTTCACATCATACTTTCTTCAGTGCCCTCCTCAGATTCTAGTTGGAGAGATGTTAATGCCCCAGTGACTGTAGCAGCAGCCCAGGTCCCCAGTGTACTTGCTGGGAATTTCTAGAGGTGCTGAGAAGTTAGTATTAAAAATAAATGCTTATATTAAGTTGAAAAATATGATAAAAGTAATTGCATTGATAATAAAACTGAATTCAGATGTAAAAGATGGTTAACCTCTATTACAGACCGGATTTCTCTGCATTATTTCTATATACTAGAAATATTCTCCTATACAATGGCTCAAACAGAACTACATGGTAAACTTTTAGGGTCAACATGGTCTTTATAAAAATAATTATTCTGTCTTCAAATCCAGTAATGTGTTAGTTTTTCTTCCTTTGCTATGATATTGCTCTCTTTTCAAATGTTTTACTGTTCAGAATTGCCTCTGTTTTCTTTGGTTTAGCTGAACCTGTTTTCTCTTCCAATCTCTGAATAAAAAAGGTGGAGAAGATAGCACAAAAAAAAACCCTGATGGTGACAGGTCAGATTTTCAACAATATTTTGGTGCCTGGAGATGGAGACAGATGACCAGTGGGTGTTTCAAAATCCCTTCTACAGACTAAATGTCTAACTTCTATTGACTTCAGGGGAAATGAGGCAGTAGCCCCTATAGGCACTTCCAATAATTTCACTAGCCATTCCTCTGGATGTTAGACATCTAAGTACTAGCTCCCACAGACAAGAAATAATCTCTCAGTTCACTAAATAATGTAGCCACTCCGTTTAGTAATGTGGCTAGTTTTAAAGAAGCTTCCTTTTCACAAGGAAATAAAGCAATGCCATATGTTTAAGACAGCTAAATACAACTAATTAAATGAGTTTTACCCATTTAAATTGAATTTTAGTTTCCACTCCAATGCATTTTGATACAAACCCCAAATAAAATCATCACTTAGGAAAGAAAAGTGTTTTGCCACTTTCTGAGATAAAATGAATGTAAAACATAAGTCTGAACAAATTACAATAACTCTCACACTTTCACTGTATATATTTATATGATAAAATAGAAAAGGTATTGAAATATGTCAAATATACATCACACATATGGCTGCAAATCACCTTGTGTTAATTATTATGCCAGTCAGTAAGAACAAAGCTAATTACCAAGTACAAATGCAAAGAAAATCTAAATCAAGGTTTCCTTATCACTGTTTTTAATCCTGATTATAATTGGAACTTAACTTGCCATGAGCAGGTAAAGACAGACCAGGATCTGTAAGATACAGCCCTGTGAAACACACTCATAATTTCTTAAATCTGTTTTTTCCAGAATAACAAGAAATGTTTCACCTTTTCCTCCTGTTTATTGATGCAGATCTATGAAGATTTCCATGCCTTAATCAGTGCAAACATAAAACAATGTAGGTGACCTGTTTTCTGAGTTTATTGTTACCCTTGATTCTGTTCCAGCACATCACACGTAACATTTGCTGGTAATAAACCACCATATTCAAAGCATTTTAATTTTTGTGTAACACATCCCAAGTAACAGCTGGGGCCTTTGAATGCTTGAGCTTAATACTTTGAGTTTTAGAACCCTCAATGGATTCCTCCTCTCTGTTTATCTGGCAAATAAAGTAGAGGAAAAACAACATTGCGTAAGAAAAGGGAAGAACATAGCCCAAATCTCATACCATCAAGTTGAAAAAGGCATATACATGACACAGTTTGTATGCATTATCACTACACTCTGCAAAAAGCTTTTCTTAAAATGTGCAGGGAATGAAGTAGATCAAATCTTAATGCAAAATAGTAGATGAAAAATAACAGTCTCTTTTCACTGACATTCAGGCCAAAATGTTTTATCTCTTGGTTTCCTAAATCCTGTTGCATCTTGCTGAGAAAACTGTGAAGGGTGGGGATGGGCAGGAAGCTAAATTTTCTTATTGAGCACAGGAATAACAAGACTTGTGAGCATAACTTTTCTGCACCACTTGGAAAATTGCCTCCTACTGCATTTCTTTGAGGTTTGAAGAATAACCTTTTTTACTTCTAAAGGTCATAAAAGGCCTAAAGTAACATTTAGTGGTATGGAAACAATAATGTGACATCATTCCAGTAAATACAGCTTTGTGCTGTGCAGCGTGTTTTACAATAATGGTGTTACTTAGTCATTTATTGGTTTTGTGAGCAGCTGGAGGGAAAGGAATAAAAAAACCCAAACAAAACTAAACAGGTGCACTTAGGGTAACTGCCTTGTCTGAGAATTGAGAAATATGCTCAGTTTTACTGTACAAACTTCTAGCTGAATATGACAGGGTTTTATTGACTTGATCTTCTCCATACCAGCTTTGGTTTTGTGTATAAATGCATGAGTTGTTGTTTGTTTGTTTTTTTTTTTACCATAAACCATTTCATTAGAACCAGTGGCTGACTCCGGCATTTGCTTATTTTTTTTAAATTTAATTATGAAGTCCTTGATTAGCCCTGTATGTCCTCCAGCAACCGCTATTCCTTCTGCACAGGGGAGTATGTGGGCCACAAAAGGCCATTTTGGTGTTCACTGTGCTTACAGAAGAGAAAGAGGGACCTTAAAGCTGTGTGGGGGTTAGTCCACATCACCACAGATGTGTTGGGATGAGAGATCACAGAATCACAGAATATTCTGGATTAGAAGGGACCCACAAAGATCATCAAGTCCAACTCTTAAGTGGATCATATAGGCATCAAACCCATAAACTTGGTGTTGTTAGCACTGTGCTCTAACCAACTGAGCTAAACTCAGGATCAATGAGCTGTCTCAGGGAAGCAGATGAACCTGCACCTCCTGGGGGTTTCCCTGCAGACTCCTGAGGTCTCTGTTTCAAGAACAAACATTACTGTTGATATGGCAGTGCTGTACGTACTGGGGGAAGATCTTCCCTCCCTCAACTCCCAAGCACTGTCTGTGAGATGTGGCACAAATGGAACATAATGGTTTCTTACTCATTTTAAGGTAAGAGACCTACAACTCAAATTTTCTCTCCCATGTCTCACTGAAGAACTTATATGTTAAAAGCACTTGCATAAAGTTGCTGGAATATGAAGTATGTATTATTTATTATTTTCATGCTTGCAACAGTTTGACAGAAGACAAGAGAAGATGGCATTTGAAGAGAATATAGGAAAGAGAAGAGAAACATTAAAAGATCATGAGGAACACTTTGTCAGCTTGTTCCTGCCTGTATATTGCCTTGATGAGATGAAATGCATGTGTACATTTATTCCATACTAGAAATAAATGATGGTGATACATAAAGCTTTTACAAGTACAACTTGGAAATAAATTAACTACTCAGAGGTGAAAATGTGAGCAATTATATAAACCATGTGCCTTTCTGTCACCTGTTTTGTGCCTTTCACTTGTGTTTCATGGAAAATGGCTATTGAAGTGTTTTGAAAATCTTTTGACAACATTTAATGTGGAATTTTTTTACCCCTCCTCCTGCCCAGCACAAGATGTTAACAAGTGCAATTTCAGGCAAAAGGGGAGTCAGATCAGTGTCTTATCTGTCTTATAAAAGCTTACTACCACAGACTAAATGTTTTAAGGCTTCTTATGCTTAATATTATTAACTAATGTGATTTGCGTTTGGAAATAACTTCAAAGAGGGGAAACACTCACTGCATTTCACTAACGTAATTTCTTTGAAAATTATTAAATTCTTCATCTATTTAATTTTGGGGATCCCCAAGCAGCTAGGTGTCTTTGGGTGAGAGTTCCTTGCAAAAAGAGAGAAAAAAGAAATCAATTCAATAAAGCTTGAGAGATGGAGAGGTAACAACAGGCAGGTTCCTGGGGGCAGATCCTTCTTTGGAGTAAACTGCCTTAGCTCTCCCACAGTTATGACAATTTAGACCAGCGTGGAGCTCCCCTTTGGGCACTGTACTACTCCCTTTGGGAATAAGACTAGACCATTTCAACAGAGATATTGGAGGAGATGTACAATCTTTGCTTCTATTTATAAAGTGTAAAAAGAGGCAATCTCTTCAAATTGTGGGACTTTATCTTGAAGTTTATATGATATTCTTTCATAAATTGCTGTTGTAGGAAGAAATTGAAGCCATTTATCAGCAGGTATTGGAGATGCTACAATGATGCATTATGATACATTTAGCTACCAATATTTAGCTATCAATATGATACATTTATCATCAATATCTAGCCAATACTACCAATGATTTAGCAGGAGAGGTTAGATGAAAATACTCTGATGTATCATTAGGGAGACAGAGTGTCTGGAATGAAAGACTCCGGTATCATTTATATTTCTTCTGCTATCATGTCCCAAAATTGCATCACTGCAGACCAGGGTGAATTTTTAGAGTGTGTCTTCCCTGTACAGGTAGATTGTTTTGCCTCCTTACACAGAAGTTCACATCATTATTATTCCTCAAATTACCAGATGAAAATCATGATCTAACTTAAAAGAATGTGATTTGAACATATGCAGCCTATTTTTTACTACTTAAGTTACTAATTATAGTCAGGCAAAGGGAGCTAAATGCTGCAGGTTTGCATTTTGGGAATTTTGTTTGTTTTTACCAACCAATTTTCAAAAATATCAATGACCACAAAAGCAAGTTAGTAAAGAAATTAATACTCCAAATCCTGAGCACAGAGCACTCAAAAAGAGGTGCCCAACCAGATGTCTGAATAGGTTGGATAAATGGACTTGAGTAGGCAGCCTGTCATCTAAGCAGTCATTTCTCTCAAAAGACAGCTGCAATATCATAGAGTCTTTGAATCACAGAATGGTTTGTTTGGAAGGGACCTTCAAAAGTCATTTAGTCCAGTCTCCCTGCAACAAACAGAGAACACTTTAACTAGATAGGATGCTCAGAGCCCTGTCCAACCTGACCTTGAATGTTTCCAGAGATGGCCCATCTGCCCTTCCACATCCTCTTTCACATTTTTCTCAGCTTTTCAGCTCATGGGTGAATAAGAAGCTATTAAAGAGAGCTAGCTATCCATGAGCCTATGATCTAGGCTCTTAGAATATTAGATAACAAAAACCACACAGCCCTGGGTAGAAGTTGCAAATACCGCTCCTGTTCTCTGGAACAGGCTGCCCAGGGAGGTGGTGGAATCACTATCCCCGGAAGTGTTCAAAGATCATGTAGATGTGCTTAGTGGTGGACCTGGCAGTGTTAGGTTAATGAGTGGACTTGATGGTTTTAAAGATCTTTTCCAACCTTAATGATTCAATGAGTCTCTGCTTCTAAGTCTCAAGAACATGTACACATAATAAGACTGCATCAGGTTATGTGGCAGTTGGTCCAGCTGAGTCTCACTGAAGACAGTAAAAACATTCTTGTTCACATTAATGGTTGTCCATAATATCATTCAACATCCCTAACAGCTACTCAACAACATCACACATCACCATGCTTCCCAGAACAGCAGCTCTGAAATAGTTTTTCCTCTAATGTATTTTCAATTAATTGTGCTGATGAAGAGAGAAAGTGTTTTCCATAAGTTTATCCAGAGTCCTCCAAAATCCCTGTTCAGTCCCAAAGTAAGTGAGTGCCTCGCTTTGATTATATGCAGCTCTATAAATGAACAATGTATCAGCAGTAACTTTCTGTGGAGATAAAAGCTATTCAGACACACAAGTCTCAAGAAGACTATGAAAAATCTCTGAATACCTGACAACTGAATAAGCAATGTGAAAACTGATCAAATAAAACATAAAATTGTAAGGAGAAAGTATCCTTGTATGTATCTCGGGGAAGTTCTAAACTCAAAAATGACAGTGCTCAACAAAAGGAGGAAATATGTTTGAATGTATCTGAAACTGGATGATAATAAGGCAGAAAATAAAATACCATCATCTTTTGTGGTGGTATAAGTACTATACCTGCTCTGGAATACTGTACTCTGTTCTGCTCACTGAATCTAAAAGGCACATTTGCAGACTTAGGGTAGGTCTGTAGTGCACCAGGGAAAAACAGCACAAGAAAGCCCAAGGGGAAGGACCCCAGCAGTTGATTTTTCTGCCCAGCCTCAGGTAATACCACTGAGCTGGCATGTGTGACTGTGGCCCAGGCTGAGCCTTCTGTGTTCACTGCACTCAAGGCAGGATGAACTGTAGCTGAGTCTCACCACATCCCAGTATCAAAGTCCAATCTTACATCCAAAGAATGGAGAAGGAAGTAGATTGGACTCAGGTTCAGGGTTGGACATGGGATCAGTGTGGCAATATTGGAATGGCCCCAGAATATTTGGGGAATGAAAATCGCTAGAAGGAAATGAAGATAATTGTAGGCATGGAAAAACTCAAATGCAGAAAAAGGATCAAGGGATTTGGATTTCTTTTGTATGAATAAAAAGGATGCCAATAATAGAGGATGTGATAAAAATATTTAAAATAACAGCCTGTAGAAGACACTTTCCTTTCTGTCTTACAACACAAATGCTACAGGACACAGAAGTAAGAAGACAGCAAATTCAGATTGGTGAAAAGTTTGTTCACACTTGGCAATTAGCTGAACAGTCACTGTCACAGAATATCAAAGAAAGCAAGAACAGCAGTATTCAGAGGAAGGGTTAGCCTCTGCTGTGAAAAACTAAATGCTACATGTTGATGCCAAAGTGTTTGAAAGAGATGTAAAAGTTGAGCTTTGAGGATTAAACTAGTCTCCAGATACCAAGAGTTAATCTAGAAATTACTTTTATGTGGGATACAAGAGCCCACATCTTCGTCCTGTTCATACTACCTTCTGAAGCACTGTGGAGATTGCACTTGGCCTAGATTTGTGATCATCATACTAATCGCACTGCTTGTCTCCTAGTGTAAAATTGTGGGGTTTTTAAACATTGGAAGGAGTGCTAATTTAGTATTATCTTAAAAACAAAGGACAATTTGTGGTAGTTGAACATTATCAGTCCTGAAGAAAAGTGACTAGAGGTAAGTTTAATCATGATTTATTATGTGTATTTGCTAAGTACCAATGTTTAGTGCAATACTAGTTCACTGCAGAAATTGGAGGTCCAATCCTTTAAAACTTCATTCAAGAAAAGGAGCTCTTTGTGCTACCAGGGATTGATCCCACAGATGAAAATTACTGAATCAGACTCACATGACATTTTATGTTGACCTGACACTTGGTAGAGGAACATTTTCATGAAATGGCAAAGATCATTCATCTTTTGCTGGGTTAAAAATTCCAGGAAACAGAAAGTAAGCAACAGAGCTGCAACAGATGCCAGAAAGTATATTCCAGGAGCATGATGTGGCTTCCTTGCACTTGCATCCTGGGCTCTCATTAAAAGAAAGCACAGGGAACAGCAGTGACATGGATTTGTCCTACAGGCAGGGTGTGAACCCACAAGGTGTCCTTAGGTCTCTCTGCCTACACATAGCCATTTTCCTTCTACCGATGATCAAACCTCAGATTTAAACGGATGCTTTCAACTAAGGACAAGGCTGTGAGCCAGGATGGAGGTCACCAAACATGTGGTGTTGACAGAACAAAATTAATGCAGTTTGACGTTCCCCCACGATGTCTTGTTTTCAAGTTAAGGATTGACATTATTTTAAGAGAACTTCTGACCAAATTAAATTGTTTTTAGTGTAACCAGAAAAGCATTAATGAAAAGGAAGAGGCAAAAAAGAGCAACAGATCCTCAGAGAGCTGCATGCTAGCATTTAGTTAGAAAAATTTAAATCAGTAATGAACAATTCAGGTTTGCTGCACACATCTCTCCAAGATATATTAAAACATCACGCTCTCCAGTCTGAATTCTTTTCTGGTACAAGGCAAATTAAAATTATGTCTGCATTCTGTTTTTTAAAGGACAATTAACTCAGAGACTTACAGAGATGTGTGTTGTTTGGGATTGTTCTAACAGTTAATTTTGTACTATTTTCTGTAGTCTTAAAATACAAAAAATACTTGGGTGAATTCCATTATGGGAGAGTAGGTTTACTGTCCTAGAGCACAGCTATTTCACTATATTCTCCTTTTCTCACAGAGTAGGATAACTATTTATCTGAACTGTGGCCTCTGAACCACTGAATACCATTGATACAGATGGAGTTTAGGCAGCTTTAAATATGTGTTGTGTAAAATTCACAACTTTAAGATTTTCTTCTCCTTTCCCTTAGTCCAAAAAAGGATACACATCCAATTTTAGTAAAATAATCTTTTGGTACATCTACAGGGACCATTTCTGATACAGAATTAAATTGTGGTGGAGGCAGAATCTTTTATTACATTTACATGACCCCATAAAGATAACTTTAATAGTTCCCTATGGAGCAAAACCCTCCTTAATTTTGTTAATTATTTTCCCCTGGTTATGCTTAGCTATGTCTTCTAATTCAGTATTGATCTTGATACTGAGATCTGTCAAATACTTAGCAATCTACTTAAATCCCCACTGGGGAGAAAGGTTTAAGGGACAGATCCTAGACAGAACTGATGATTTAGAGTTGCACCAATAATTTTAGCCAGAAATCCTTATTTTCTGCCTCCCTTTCTTTTAATATGCTGGTAAATAAGTGCAGAAATAAAGAAATATTGAGTATGATTTCTGTCTAAAGCTTCTGCAATTGCTTTTTGCTAATTGATTCCTGAGTCTATAACTGATGATAGACATGAAAGATTCCACAACCCCACAAAAGAGGTCTTCACAAGGGAGGAGCCCATCCCACTCCATCTGGCTTGACTGGCCCTCAGTGAACACAGACCCCCTAGCAAAACAGAAATCAAACATTTGTATAACTGAGGAACATTTAGTCTTATCTCATGCCTGGAATTCCTAGTACCTAAGGCAGTTTTCTTTAGTTACATCAGGAGTGCATTTACAGTGTGAAATTTCTGACTATCATCACCTGTCTTGCTTCATGTTGCAGGGTGGTGGTGGAGTGCCCAGGCTGAATTCCCTTGGGATTAAGCAGCAACAGAAGATCCATGCCAATTGCTAACAAGTACTCAATCCACATGAGCCCAGGATGTTCTCATCCCTAAAACCTGTTACTGTAGAAGCAGGTTTTCCAACAGTGACTATTTCATCCTGAGTAGCTGTTCTCATGTCACTGCTTGGTAATGTATATGTTTCTTTAGAGATGGATTCTGCCACAAGATATTATTGTTTGATAATAAGTAGCTCTAACTAATCTCTACATTTATGTTAAAATCTAAGGGAATTCTGCCGCCCACTGTCCTATCCCATCACCCATCCTCTCCATGGTATCTCCATGTGCACAGGAGCAAATATCCCAAAGAGGGATACAAATTTATTCAATTCATTTAGTCTGAGCCTTGGAAATTCTGATCTGGAAATCAGATAATTATGTGAAAACATAGTGCTTTGACGTAAAAACAACCAAACAAAGTAAGTTGTTTGGCCATACCTCATCAGCTAAATCAGAGGTATGAGCAGAAGATGCACTCTTCTGATTGCTTTTTATACTGCATGAGTTGGTGTAGAAGCATTTCAGAGCCCTCTGTGCTCCCAGGAATCATGTCAATATTCCCACTTGCATTGCCACTGCCAGGTGATGCCATGCCAACCCGTGGCTTACCTATGCAATGCTTTTGGTATTCTCTTCCCCCACTGATTCTAATTTAAAGGCCTCTTGGTCAGTCCCTCCAGCTTATGCCTAAAGATGTGTTTTCCCCATCAGGACAGGTGGATCCTGTCAGGCCCCATTTGTGTCATGCCATACCAACCTAGCATGTTCTTTACATGTCTTTAATCCAATGAGCCGTTCACATTCATGTACCCATATATTTTTTAATCATGTAACATCAGTAATACAGAGACTATATTCATACAATTCTTGCCTACTTTAGACCAGTCCTTCCTCACATGTGAGACAGCACACCAGCCTTGCAGTGCTTATGACAAATTATCTATCCTATGTTAATCTATTCACCTTTTTGCACAAGCTGTTCAGGCAGAAATCTCATGTGCTTAAAACTGGGATGTTTGTGATTTTTGAAGTATGGATGTGTTGTTCTGGAAGTAAAAATTCATCTACCAGCTGGCAACACTGCAGAATTAAATATGGGATTGGTATTTCCTACACAGATTCAGTTTTGCTCTTGAGTGAATACACCTAATATCAAAAGAAAAAAAAACACAAAACACCAGAACAGTGTTCTCAAAGCAGTAGTTTAGGCTAGTCTATCTGTTTCTTAACTCACTTGGAGCAAGTATTTGGAAGAAACATATATCGTAGACTGTAAATTACTGAGGAAGAGAAATTGAAAGATCTTAAGGGGAGGAAGCAAGGATTATTTTATGTTTTGCATTAAATAACAGTACAGAAATCTATGGGTACTACTAATTCCTTTCTGTATTATGAATACTATTGTTTTTGAAAGAAGATAATGAAAAAGCTATTAGAAACTCTTTCTAAGTGGCAAAAATACCATAGGTTTCACAAAGAAATTACCTGTGGACATGGTCTTGCACGGGAGGTAAGTATCAAAACACTCATGTGACACAAATAAAGGTGGTGGGACATCCTTCATGTGAAGTCATTTGTGGTGCAGAGGTAGGGTGAATTTTCATAAAGCAGTTGTAATGAAGAACAAGTCTGAAGCAAAAATGCCATAACTGGAATACCCCCTGTAGACATGTCTAAGATTCCATGTCCTGTGTTTATACCTTATGCAAAAATTCCTGTTAAAATCAAATATATGCTTGAGTATACTGACACATCAGTAAATACCACTTCCCACCAGAAACTCCCTCTTTCTTTCTGTTCAGAAAAATGGAAATTTTGCACTGGAGAACTACAGAATAGGTCACTTTGTATGGTAAAATAGTCCATTTATTGTGTTTCTGTAAGTAGGGTGAAACTGCATGCACAACAATGCAGAAAATATTCCCAAGAGAAACCTAAAAATCTCTTTTTACACAAAGTAAAGGATTTTAAGCATATCTGTTTTATGCAAATCAGTGCCCCTGAATGCATGCACATCTTGCCCTTACATTCTGAACTATTCAGGAAGAACTTTTTGTCTATAATGGCACACCAAGAGAGCACTTCCCCTTATTTTAATCATGTAAGCAAACAGCTTCTAATAGTGCTTTTCTTAATTCAAGACAAGTTATTGAAATCAAGAAAAATAGCAGCAGGTGACAGTTTCAATTTAGCAAACAAGTGAATTTTTTAAAAGAAAAATTGGCTTCCCACACTTGAACTCTATCACTGATTCAACCATAATCCACTCGAGTGTATGTGGCTATAGAAATCAGAGAGAAGACCTGTGTAAATGGACTTATGCATATAACTAAGCAGGGTTGAACCATGCATAAAGCTTGTTTTTCTGGAGTTGCATATGAGTATCACAAACCTCATCTTTCTCAGCTGATATTTTTTGGAAAATGTTATTTACTTTTCCTTTACTGACTATCTGGGAACATAAGCAGAGCATTACTGCAGGTTTTGTTAAAGCAAAGGCAGGCCTAGGTGAAAACCCTCTAATTCGTTCCTTCCCCCGCTCCCTTGCAACAGACTGGCAACACAGCAGATCTTCTATTCCCAAACTGCTGTCTTTGTGATGTTTTACATGGAAAGTCACCAGAAAGTGCTAGCTGATTACTCTGCAAAGTGCTGTCTTTGGTGCGCTTTTTCCTGGCATTGCACAATGAATTCCTGTTTTCTAATGCATCTCTGCAGCCAATTTGTTTTAGCTGTATTGAGCATTGTGTTTTTTCATTCCTAAAAAGAGGGTAGCAACATTTCCTTACAACATGTACTTACTCTTTCAGCCTTCCCTGCAGCTTAAATTACATTTAGTCAGAGAAAAGAATGATCCAGAAGACAGGTACTTCTGTTTTCAAAAATCTGAGATCACAACAACATAGTATTATCAGGTTTGAGCCCATAAAAGAAGCAATGCCTAAAGTCATTGCTGAATAATGTCTACAAAGCTCTATAGAGACTGCTTGGAAGTTCTTTTGTCCCGTGGAAATCTGCCATGATTTTACTGTGTATCAGTACCTGACAGTATTTTTTTCACATACTACTCAGAACTTTTAAAAAAAGGCCATGGGAATAGTAGTATTTGTGTTTTGATCACAAGGTCTTGCTCAAGAATTTTACTTGTGCACTTCATGGTTCACAGAAAGTGTGGAGACATAGAAATAGCACTAGAAAAAGGAACACAGTGCATGTGGACATCCCAGTCGATGGCATGTCTGTGCAGACAGGAAGGGAGGTTTGGGACTTGTGCTGATTAGTCACTTCTTGGTTTCTAGTGCAGGAAGATTTACTGAGTTAGTTATACCATCATCTCCAAGAACTGGTTATTTTGGCTATTATTCTGCTAGACAACAGGATGAAATCATGGTCAAGGAAATCATACAAAAAATGGTCAAGTAGTTCTCTAGGATCTTGCATTTTCTGTGTACAGATGTTTTAAAATCATCACGCTTGGCTGACATTAAAGCAATTTACAGCAGCTCGTCCCAGTTTATGCACTCACTCAGTAACTTTCCCATTTCTATATAAATACCACACTTTTCATTGGTACTCTATGCATAATTCAGATGCCCTAAAAAGGACTTGGTATAATGAAAATCCAGACATACGAGCAAATTCCATCACGCTGATTTTAATAGAGATACATCACAGTAAGGGAAAACCAGAATTCTTATGTTCCTGTCTGAAGTCATGCCTGATGAGCAATTGACACTAGATGCATTCAAAAGTCTTCCTGAAAGTGGAAAAAATGGCAAAAGTGAAGCAGCATGGGTTTTGTGATGTGCCATATTAACTGGGGAATAACTAATTCTCCAGCTTTCAGAAACCAGGAATGCTTCATATTTTTCATACAAGTAACATGGTGCCAGTGTACAGTTTTGAAGGATATATTTTCCATTCAATGTCTGTCACATTTTATGCAATGTGAAATCTGTGTAAACATTTGATGTTCTTTATCATTCACTGTATCTCTTCATGTTAGTGTACTACACATCCTGGATATGAAAGAGACTTACTCCAAGAATTATGTTTAGGAACCAGCATTAGTTAAGACAGCCATAGGCTTTATTTTGTAACTCTGTTGATAGACAGAGGTTTTATTACATCTACTTATAATTTAATTTTATCTTTTAAATAGAATTCCAGATACTTTAAGGTAAAACATGAAACTGGTAAATATTAATTTCATTAAAAACTACATGCCCCACCTTATCACAGATATTCACCCAAATTACTGTTACAGGTACTGTTACTATTTTCTGCATCTGCACAGACCTAATCAAATAATCTGGACAATGCACATCAGGAAGATTGTGAATAAGAAGGTTAAAGCAAATAAGAGACCCAAGGACAAAAATAATCCTAATAAATACGTGTGAGCTTTTGTTAGAATGTCAGAGTCTGGTAAAATATGCTGGGGAATTTTACTGGAAAATGTCAAGAAAACAGTATGCTTCCCTCTTATGATATAATACAGAGTGTTAAGGAAATATAGACTTGTTGGAGTCTTGTAACAGTGAATATAGTTATGTTAAAGAACAATGGAATTGTATTCAGTTAACTAGTTTGTTGTTCTTGTGTGATGGAGATATTTTTTCTCTTTGTTGGTTGGGGTTTTTAGTTTTCACTGGTCCCAAATAGCCTTATTCTATTTGTATGGTGGTGAGTGAGGTTATTGTAACAGGTTTCTACTCATTGTAAGTAGGAGCTGAGCTGGAACTGAAAGTGTGCTCACTGATTGATTGCCTGTCTGCAGGCAGTGGACAGAATCTGTGTTTCTTTTCAAGTTCAGAAAGATTCACCAAACAAATCTAGAAGGTCTAATTTTTCCAATTAACACTGTAGGAGAAGAGTCCACTTTTAATGAATTAATTAAAATCCTGTAATAATACAGTTTTAAATTAGGTAACTTGAAGTTCTTGTCAGCTTATGATCTTGGTTTTATTGGTGCAAATGTAAAAGTATTTAATTTATGTCCACAGAGTTGCTTCATTCAGAGGTGATCTTATAAGCAGAACCATAGGAGCTAAAGGCAAAAAAATACATTATTGTAAGATACAATTTAAAGCATATCTTTAATTCTAAATACTATACTCCACATCAGAGTAGCTGAAAATTGTATTTGTTTCTTTTTTCTCTCTAATTACTTCAGCTGTGTCGTATATTGCATTACATAACTATTTTGCACATGCCATGGACCTAATTCTCACAGATACCTAAAATGGGAGTGCAAATCAGGCTCTGGATATGTGTCATTCAGCATATCCAAAAAGACTATAAAAATGCCAGACTAATCTCTAGTCTTACTTTAACCTTAATAATGCTATGGAATAAAACTTATTATTAACTACTCTTTCTTTTTATTAAATGCAGTGGGTTTAATTCAGCCAGATGAAGAGATGCAACTAGATATCTCTTCAGGGGAAAATGATTTCAGTGCATGACAGCAATTCGTAGAGTTCTATGAAATAGATATAGGAAAAAGATTACAGCTAAAGGAAGCATGGGGAAAATCTGTGTTCAAATATCTGCATAATGACTGTGCACGAAAACAAAATATTTACTCAGTTTTGGATCTGGCTTAATTTTTAGAGTGGGATCAACTGATTGAAATAATTTCCATTTCACTTAGGTAAAATGCTGCATTTAAAATGAAATAAAAATAATAAAAAACCCCAGTAATACAACCTAACCTAATCATATAATCTATTATATTCAAGAATATAATCTAACAGCTAAGTTTATTGAAAAACCCAGCCTCAGTGGAACTGCTGATAGACGAGTTTTCATGCTAAACTACTGTTTTTTGTATTCAAGTTAAAATTCTCTGAAACATTTTGGGATCTTTGACTTAAGACTGCCGAGCAAGGCCAGACAGATTTCTGTCTTCTTTTATTTAAAAGGAAACAGTAAAAGACCTGAAATATTAAAGTAATGGCTTGATCCATCTTTGTAAAAGGCCATCCTTGAATGTATAGAATTTAGTCTGATATTATATTAAATCAACCCTGAACAGCTAAAGAAAGTTGTAATTTATGTTGATCTGTTTAAAAAAACCTCTTTTGTTAGGCAATCTGCTTAAGCAGCTTTTCTGCGGGCTGTTGTATTTGGATAGTAATCCTCTAAAGGAGGTGAAGCTTGCTTTTACATGCAAGTGCCTAGCTCCTATTGAAGCTCAGTCAGCTTCTGAGATCAATATAGGTGTAAAACTGCTGATTCTTAGCAATGGGATGGATTAGTAGAAAGGTAATCTAAGGATTACACAGACCCAGCAATGGAAAGTAGTCCTCAAGAAAGAATATGGCTAAGAGTGAGTCATCTTCAAGAATATGTTACCTCTTGGCAAAAAGGTGGAGGAAAGCAACATTTTACATCAAAGGGAATTTTGTATTTTAAAAGTAATTTTAAGGCACTAAGAAATCTGTTCTTCTATTATGATTTGGTATAATACTGTGCCTAAATAAGACACAATGCTGTGCTCAGTACTGTACAAGAGTCAAGTACTCTGAAGTACTCTGACGCAAAGCACAAAATTGAAGTGTATGACATGGGACAGCA
>VWZF01002336.1:113630-128630 GCA_013396755.1 Sclerurus mexicanus | reverse complement strand
CTTCTGGGTTTGTTTCGTGGTGGTGTTTTGGGGGGTTCGGGCTTTTTTGGGTTTTTTGTTGGAGGCGCCCCCACCCCCTTTTTGGGGTAGGGTGCACGTGGCCGTCCCCTCTCCTGAATTTTTTTGAGTCCTTTATTTGCGGCTATGCCTGGTGATTGTTGTTGCTTGTGTTATTAATTGCACCCGGGCCTTTCCTTGCTCTTTGCGGGAGCGCGGTCTAAATTGGCTCTAATAAATATTAGCCGCTAGATTAGGCGAGGTGAAGCTGGCACGGCGCTCTATTTTCGACCTGTAGCCTCTGCAAAGCCGCCAGTTCTGCGCCAGATTAGCCCCATCCATCCAGTGTCAATGGTTGTCTTGTTGAGAAAATCAGTGAGTAAACACGGCTGACAGAGAGGGGTATCAGCTGATTACTCATACAAATAGACTGCAAACTCCACCAGGAGAAGCTGTTTCCAGAGATGGGTTTCTCGCACTGACAGGGCTGCTTCTCCCAGGATCCCGTGTCCTGCTGTTCCCACTTTGTCCTCCATCAATCACACAATTGTGTCCGGGATGTTTTATAGAGTCACTTAATATCCCTGCCTTCATCTCTATTCACTTAGAGAATGATCTGCCATAAGGGCTAAAGGCTTTTGCAGGTTGGGACCAGAGACAAACCCGGGCCACAATGGCTCTGGTGGAAAACAGCGATTCATGACAGTGCCTGGCTTTCTGATGCTAATGGCACCGCCACGGGGTATTACAATAGCGTCCGGGCAGTGATTTAAATGTACTCCTGCCATTATCCCGTGGTCCTGCACATTAAATCACCCCTCGCGGATCAGATGCCAGTGGGCATGGGGGTGGAGAAGGGAGGAAAACCGCTCCGCAAGCCACGATGTATCACCCTGTAGAGGGGCGAAAGACAACTCGGGGGATGAGGTACCGAGCTGAGACCACCTTCGAAAAGGGCCCGGGGCCGCAGCGCATTTTTGAAGCTGTACACCCTCCCCCAGGGTGCAGAAACAGCGTCGCAGCATCACCCAGGGGGATCAAACTTTGAAAGGGGTCCTCCGAGACTCCTCCCCGCCTGGCAGGGCATCTTCCTCCAAACCTGTGGGCCGAGCGGTTGCAAACTGTATTTTAATTAGGAATTTTAAAGACGAAAGAGTTACAAGGTATCACTGTTTAAGTGCCTCATCTGCAAATTAGATTGCTACACAATTAATCAGAAAGTTAATTAATGAGCAAGTTACTAATTAGGACATTTAAAACCAGTGTTTATAGTGTCTTAGTTAAAAAAACCCTATGTAGCTAATTGGCCTATACACTGATTTCATAACTCATAGCCAAGGTTATAATACTACAGATGTATTATTATGTACAAAGTGTAATTATGTCACTATTTTATTAAGCGCATCTTACCTGAATCAATTTTATTAGCATTTTTAACATTGAAAATTCCTTTTTGCAAACAGACTAGGGGCAGGACACCACACGTACTACCACCACGGCTTGCCTTGCGACGGAACGAGGGATGTGGACGTTTTTAGGAGAGACGTACAAGTGTTAAAAAGTCGGCCCGACGCGGGAGGACTGGCGGGGACGGGTTTTCCCTCGCGCGGTGACGGGAGCGGGGCCGGGAACGCGGCAGTGGTGCGGGACCAGGTGCGGGCAGGAGGATAGGCGGGGGTGGCTCTTCCTCCAGGAAACCCCTTGCCGGCTGCTCCACCCGTGACTGGAGAAGGTCACTCGCAGCCTGCCCCGACGCTGGCAGAGGTGTCAGAAATGCGGGCTCCGGAGGGGTCCCTGTCCTCGCCTCACCCCGCGGCGGCGCGGCCGGAGCGGGGTCAGGGCCTCGGGGGCTGCCCGCAGCCTCTCCCCGGCGTCTGCGTGGGGCCGTGGTAGTGCGCAAAACTACTCTTTGTAATCTCCTTTTCAACAGTGAGGAGTACATATAGGTAATTTTAATGAAGAGGTTCCTGTACCACATTATTAGCAATAAATCTACACCATTCTTTGTTGGTTAAAATCATTATCATCATCATCGGTATCATTACTGAACTCATTATTCTTGTGTTACTATCAGAGTAGATTTATGATAACACCCACCATCACGCCTGAGTTAAAGAAGGTGTAAAGGTTTGATTAATAGCTCCTTTCACGTTTTAATACTCGACATTTTCTCACTTTTTTTTTTTTTAAATAAGGGGCATGATAATTACCAGAAGTAATTACTGTTTTTGTTATAAAGTGTTTGATTAGGAGCACAGGCGCTTTTCCTCTAGTAAAATATAAATAAATAACACGGTGGGCACAATAAGTTCTTTTAATGACGCAGTAAGGCAGACTTTGAGAACAATTAAGATTTTGTTCAATCAGAGTGACATTTAGATTCATAAGTGTATCAGAAAGAAATAAATTTCCCTCAAAAACAATAAAAATAATAGTAATTAAAAAAGCCGATGGTCACAGGTTTGCAGTGAATAGGAGGTAGAAGCTGGAGCGAAGGACACGAAGAAGATACCACCTTTCCACCTTTACTCGGCCTATAATTAAAAAAAAAAAACAAACCCAAAACAACAAAAAAAACCAACAAACCAACCAAACAAAAACAACCCTCCAAAAAAATCCCCCGAATAACCAAAAGGAAAGGAAAAACCTGAACGACAACCGCTCGGTGTCTTGGGTTTGGTGTGTGATTTTGCACGGGTGAATATGCTGGATGCTTGCATTCTATAAGGGTGTTATTGCACTGCCTCCGAGCGCCGGTTCGCCTTCCCCGAGGCGCGGCAGGACCAGGACCAGGACCGGCCCCGGCCCCGGCAGGCGGGAGCACCGCTCTCGCTCTCCCTGAAAGGTTACACGGCGCTCTGCCTCGCTTTGTCTTCCCCGTGCCCTTTCCTGGCAAAAATGGAGACATCACATCCTTGCCCAGCCCCGGCTCAGTATTTATGAAGGTTTTCTGACAAATAGGCAGGCTGGCCACGCATGGGTGACTGCCTTCATTCCGCACTTGGCTTGTTTACATAGGACCAGCACCATTTCCACGGATTAAACAAATCACAGCGAGAAGGAGACATTTATAATCCGCCAACGAGGCCACAGGCAGTTAAAAAATGTGTGCGTGCGTGTGTATGCTGTGAGAAAGAAAAATAAATGTTCATGTCCAGGGAACTGACCTTCTTCTTGGAGGGTAACTCAAGGGGTATAGATATAAATATAGGTTGTATATAATGTCTCATGCACAAGCCCAAAGTATGTATTTAATAATTATCTGTTATGCCCAGTTATTGTGTACAAATGCATAGCATTAGTTTGCATTTTACGCAGTCCTTTCACCCGGAGCCCCCCTCCTCGGGCTGCCAGAAGCCGCCGTAGAGCCCTCCGATGCACACAAAGCGATGTGCCCCCACCGCCACGCACAGGGTCCGCGCTTTGGGGCCGGCTCGGACGGCGGAGCGGGCACCCCCGCCCACGCGTGCCCCTGGGCGCACAAGTGGGAGGGGAGCGGGGGACGGGACCCCTCGAGAGGCACAGCCCGCTCGATGCCGGGCTGGAGGGGGCACAGGCACAGCCTGGGGACCGGGGACCGCAGCCTTGCGGGGCGGCCCCAGAGGTCGCCCCGGCGAGCAGCTCCCCTGGGCACAGCCGGGCCGCGTCATGCTCCCCCCTGTGCTCCTCTGTCACCCGGAAGCATTATCTGGGGAAAAAAATAAAAAAACAAAAAGAAAAAAGGAAAACGAAAAAAAAAGGGAGAAATGTAATGATGTAGGATCCGAAGGTATTTTTCAAAGTAAGAGCGTGCATTTTACGATCCCTCTCCCTCCATCTGCAGGAAGAGTGATGGTGTGGGGGAAGAAGCTATAACTGGAAATGTTGCCCTTTATCTTCTGTCAGCTCTCAGGACACTTGGCTGCTGCTGCTTCTCCGGCTGCTGCTGTGGTTTTTATGACACATGTCACCCACCTCGGGTAGCCGGAGCAGAAGGAAATTCCCTACAAAATAGCAATGGTTTCGAAAAAAAGGATCGCAACAAAATATTGAATAAATTCCCTTTTAATTTATTTGATCATTCCACATTACGGGGCTATGAATTGCTCAAATTTGATAACAAGTACTCAATTCAACTCATTATGTAAGTTAAATTAGACTTCGATAAAATTTCAGTGGCGCGCAGTGGTTCCTAGAATGAAATGTAATTTGTGCAAGAATTTGTTGTATCTGTCACAAATATTTCCAATTAGCGACCGTAATTATTTGATAGTTTCTGCAATTATGGCTTAAACGGGTGAATTTGGGACTGTGGAGGACCCTAATTGGCCTAAATTTGATATTTTGCATATTTGCATAATGAGGAAATTGGTAGAAAATTGTGTTCATTCATTTGTGAAAAATCCTATGAATTTTATGAATTTGAAAGCTCTGTTTGTGCAGACTGTGACTTTGCTTGCTGATCCCTGAGGAGCTGACGCTGAATGCCTGAATGGGCAGCGCGCCAACTTCTCCACCCGGAGGAGAGGCGGGGGAGGGAAGGGAAGGAAGGGGNAGCTTCTCCTTTCAGTAAAAGTGTTTGATCTATTGCGCTGTCAATTTAAAGTGTTTAAGGAGAAGCAAAAGCATAGATTTTAAGATGCTGGCCCAGCACCCATTCATCATGCATCAGGGACTTTAAGCCTCGCGTTTTGCTGTAGTTAACATCTCAACTCTCTGACACGGGAATCCAAACCGGGGAACGTTCGCGCGGCCGGATCTGGCTCCGACTCCAGCTACGCCTGGGACGACGGGACCTCACGGTACCTCTGCCCTCTCTGGTCGGTGCCCGGCCAGGTAGGCACCGCGAAGTATTAGAATTAGTGGTTGAAGAGAGGAGGGAAACGGTGCTGCTTAGCAGAAAGGAGTGGGGGTAGGACACCCTCGCTGTAATATCTTTCTGGACCAACTCCGAGGAGAGGCAGTACACTGGGTGATAACGGTGAGAGATGCCTTTCTTGCCACTGCCTTTTCTTTTCCTTTTCTTTCTGGCCAGCTTTAGGAAGGTCCTGAAGGTCACCCTGTGGACAGCTTTCCTCTCTGTCCCTGTCTAGGGATGTCCTTCACTCCTGATTTCCAGACCCTGAGCAGGCTGAGACAAGATGCAGAGGCTGAACTGGGGATGTAATATATTCCCCTGAAGAGTTTTACACACTCCAGCTCTTGACTGTAACTTCGGTTGGTTAGCACTCTCCCCATCAACATGGACGTGTATAATGTGAAGATGTAACAGACTCTAAATGCTTAAGTGCCTTGTTTCACAGCACATTTTCAGTAAAGGTCAAAATAAATTCATCTCCCTTCATGCAGCATTTGTGTTTGGATTCCAGAGCCATTAGCACAGGCCTTAGTGTGGCATCACTATCAAATAATAAAATGCACCTGTGGGTGGATATGGGAACCAGTTTCTGGTTCTGTGATGGGTTGAAGATGATAACATGTATGTCACACATCTCTCTAATTACACATCTGTTTGATGTCACTCTTTGATCAAACCAATGAACTCTTCCATGCCTCTGCATCACTGGTACTGGAGGATGACAGAGGGTAACAGTCCTGATTTGGAATGAACTGGGAATTTAATGAACATGGACATAAGGTAGCTAGAGGATTCCAGCTCCAAGTTTAAATGCTTTCCATAGTGATAGATTCACCGCTTTTGAGGACACCTATTGTCCTATGACCTCTGGAGACAGGCTGTGCTGGGCCAGTCTATCCTGGTCTGCTGTGGATATTTTGGCATCCAACCATAATGACACAGAGTTCAACTTGTTTTGCCTTCCTCCAGATTTCATTAAGTGTTTCATCCTCTTGCTTACTGTTCATTCCTCTTTTGACTTCACAGTCCTTCCACTCCCTTCTCCACCACTCTATCATGTTTTATTCTTCTCAATAAATGCCCCTTTTCTTGTGAAAAACTCATGTACATATTCTGGCTGGACCTGTGTTTCTGGAAGATCAAGTGACAAACCCAGCTGATTCCCAGAGGACAGAACAGACCAGCAAGGGTCGTCACCTAAAAAGGAAACTAGATAGATCACCAATTTTACCCAAAGGCAAATTGGTGGATACTAAAATCCTGAGCCTATGTTGCCCTTGCACCAAATACTCCATTTTATATAAATGAAGAAGAAAGATGACATCTCAAGAATGATAGTGGTTGCAGGATGCAGTAAGGACACCTACTCTTTAAGCAAGTTTCTTTTCCTTATGGTGAGCAAGGGTATTACTTTCCTTTGAAACAGCATTTTGAAAATTCTCATTACACATAACTCCAGTGAACTCTCTAGGAAATAAACTTCTTAAGCGCTTAGATGCCCAGGACTTCAGGGTGAGCCTTGAAAAAGTGTTGCACAGGTGACACTGGGTTGCTGAAGACTGACTTGGAGCTTCTCACCTTCTGCCTCAACACAACTCTTCAAGCACCTACAGTTTTCTAGGTTTAGCATTAGAAATGGTTGCAATGGTTTGTAAGTGAAAAATTGAGCTTCCATAGCACACATGGCATGGCCAGGTGTGTCAGTGCCCAGTGAGCAGGACCTCAGCTTTCAGAAAGCCTGAAACAGAGGAGAGAAGCAAAAGTATAGAAAAAGAGGCTCAAAAAAGCACGCTATTTCAGTTACAGCAGGGGAAGAGAGTCCAAAATCAGTAAAAGGTGCTTCCTTTTTCATGACATTTTTATATCTAAGCTTTTAAATACAATCATGTACCTGCCATATGATTTGTTATTTATGTAACCACAGTTCTAGGGAACTGTTAACAAGTAAACTCATGTGCAGATTATTAAACAGGTAAAGCTTAAAGAAGTGATAAAAATGTTAAGGAGGAAGTGTTATGTTGCTGGAATTCCCCACTTAAATATAGTCCTCTTCATCTCAAGCAATATAGGGAAACAAACCTCATGTGTATATATATACACAGACATTTACCCCTCAAACCTAAGAGCTGTTGCCAAATCTATTTTTGCTGTGACACTATCCCTCAAGGCTAACCTGAACTCACAGGGATGTTGTGCGTGGAAGCAGGGACAGGGTGTGATGTGGGGAGTCTCCCCTGAAGGTGTATGTAGATAGTTCTGCTAAAACTACTAAAAATTGATGCAATAAGAAAATAGGCACCCACACTACATCTCTTTTAATTAGAAAGTCACAAAGATACTTTCTGTGTCCATCTATTTAGAACTCTTTGAAATTGCATATGATGCTCAAAACTGAAGATACATGCACACACTTTAAATATTAATGACCACATCCCCAACATCCTCTATAAACTCTTCTGAAATGTTTACAAAATCCTATTGCTGTGAGTGAACTTCAGGTTGCCTCCAGTTAGGTGACTGTTTTGAAAATATGTCATGACATGTACAAGTCATAGTGTGCTGACAAAAGACGGCACCATTCAACACCACAGAATCAACTGGGTTGGAAGAGACCTTCAAGATCAAGTCCAACCCTTGATCCAACACCACTTGATTACCAGATCATGGCACTAAGTGCCACATCCAGTCTCATCTTAGAAACCTCCAGGGGCGATGAATCCACCACCTCTCTGCGCGGGCCATTCCAATGCCTGATTACTCTCTCTCTAAAGAATTTCTTTCTAATATCCAACCTAAACATCCCCTGGCACTGCTTAAGCCCATGCTCTCTTGTCCTGTTGCTGGTCACCTGGGAGGAGAGACCAACCCTCACCTGGCTACAACCTCCCTTCATGCAATTGTAGAGAGTGATGAGGTCACCCCTGAACCTCCTCTTCTCCAAGCTGAACAACCCCAGCTCCCTCAGCCTCTCCTCATAGCACTTGTGCTCAAGTCCCTTTCCTAGTCTTGTTGCTCTTCTTTGGACATATTCCAACACCTCTATTCTGAACTGAGGGGCCAAGAACTGAACGTAATACTCAAGGTGTGGCCTCAGCAGCGCTGAGTACAGGGGAAGGATCACTTCCCTCGTCCTGCTGGCCACACTATTCTTGATACAGGCCAGGATACCATTGGCTTCTTGGCCACCTGGGCACACTCCTGTCTCATGTTCAGCCTCCTGTCAGTCCAAGCCCCCGGGTCCCTTTCTGCCTGGCTGCTCTCCAGGCACTCTGTCCCCAGCCTGTAGCGCTCCATGGGGTTGTTGTGGCCAAAGTGCAGGACTCAGCACTTGGCCTTGTTGAACTTCATCCTGTTGGAATCAGCCTATGTCTCCAGACTGTCCAGGTCCCCCTGCAGAGCCCTTCTGCCTTCCAGCAGGTCAACACTCTTTCCCAGCTTGGTGTCATAATGTCACCATGACTTCTTATATCAGTTGTCTCCATCACTGCAGAAAACAGGGAAGCTTCATCATCCCATTTCCATTGTGAATGGGTGGAATTGATCTGTCTACAAGGACTAGGCCTCTCTGAAAAAGCTACTGTGCAGCAGTACCTGCAGAAGAATAAACATTTGCTAAACCAAAATATTGAAAAATTATGATTGCCACATATAAATATTTATTTTCAGAAAGCATATGCTGCATTTGATTAAATTAAAAAAAAAATGAGGTAGAAAAAGATGGGGATAGGTGTTGGCAACCAAAAGGAGGTTGAAGGTTGAATAAGTGAGGACAGCAAATTAAAAAAAAGCCAGACAAATAGAGGGATCAAGGAACACAGCAAATTAGTGGAGATAAAAGCTATTTTGCATCATTCTGGAAAATTAATCCAAATTCCTCTTCATGGACTAATATGTTGTAGTACTCCTGTTCTGCTCAAAGTGGCTCAATGCAACCACATAAAGGGATGATCTGGTTATAATATATGACATAAAATATTTAGGTTGGACATGCCATATCTTCAAATCAGAAAAAATACACAGCAATGTTTTCTCTTGAATTTTCTCCTTACTGTCCATGTAGCACATTTGTAATAATCTCCTTCACCACACACAGAGGCATACTTCATCCCAACTGTGAAAAATTGTGTTAAACTTGAGCTATAGATAAGATTATCTATTTGTAGGGAATGTGACTGATGCCATAACTGTCAAAAAACCATGTTTTTGAAAATATTGGTAATTCAGAATCTGGTTGAAATGGAGACAAAAATATAAGTCAAAATACATTAAATATTAAAAATACATTTACAACATTTGCTTATTTACCTTTACCTTTCCTGTGCTGGAAGAAAACACGAGAAATATTCATTATGCCATTAAAAAACCCCCTTAACATCAGAATATCTTCCTGTGGGGTCACAGTAGGATAAAATATAGTTGTCACTGACAATTAGAATTCTTGTTTGGAGAGGCATTTCCTTCTCAAGTTTTGCCAAATAACTGTTGTATTTACAATCCTGAGACTCTATTCTTTCTCGTATTTAATACTGCTACATTTTTACTTCTTACCAATAGTCCTAAAGACAAACATCACACATTTGAATTCTACAGAGCGCGAAACTGGAACAAATTTCAGTAATAATTTCTTGCAGGTGCCTGATGGCTTTCAGGAGGCTTTAGAACCTCTGGGTTCTCTTGTCATCTGTCTGCAGCTTTTTTGAAAGTATCTTGCTAATGCTTCCCAAAGGGCAAATAATTGTGTAAGCCTCAGGCCCTGTCAGGTGTTGTCTGGAACATCTTCATTGGATGTGCTCTGTAAGCTTAAAAGAGAAGAACTCCACAACTCACATTGACTTAAGGGTGCCAGGAGCCTGCAGAAGTGGTGAAGGAATGGGCCTTCATCAAGTTGCAGCAGTTTAGCTGTAGGTTTCTAACAGCAATCCCTGTCTGCAGAAAGAGCTCTCATGTAGCAGGTGTTAGACAGAACAAGCTCCAAAACGTGTGACTCCCTGAGGAGTATAAGTCATTTGGAACTAGTCACAGAAGGCAGAATGATCTTAAAATCACAAGTGTTCCTCTGAATTCATCCATCCAGGACCTGTGTTTGCCAGTCTCTTGCTTGCCCCAAAGAAGTTAGTTCCATAACCCAGGAGCTAGTACCATGCACATGGGCGTCCTTTTGCTTTGCTCTCTAACTTTTCTCCAGAATACCATGGGTAGCAGTCCATGGAAAATAGCTGTAGTTCCAGAGATTTCCCATCTTTCTCTTCTTAACTTCAAAAAAAAGAGCTCTGTTGAATGCAAAAGAAAGTGAGGGATAGTTGTTCAGCTTTGCATTTTAGGGGAAGAGAGAATAAGGGCACTTGGCTGTATGTTCCACTTAGCTCCCTCTGAGTCCCTCAGTAGCTGAAGATGTGGAGTCCCCCAAATCCCAGCAGAGTGGTGACTGTGGAGAGCATGTCTTCACACTTCCTAGCAGGTCAGACTGCTTTCATAGGAAAGCTGAGCATGGCAAGCAATACCTGGGCTGGCTGTCCCTTCCTCTTATCAAAAAACCTAATCAGAGAAACCCACGACTCCTATGCATCAGGGGTTTAGAGTACACCTCTCTTGATTTCCAGTGACATATCTGAGCAATATGTAGTCTTGTCCATTTAATATAGGAAATAAAAGGTTTTTCAGAAACAATTATATTCCTCACTGAAGTTTTTGGCTCAAAATATTTGGATATGTGATCAATTGGCCTAAATGAACTCTCTCACTCACATTTTTCTCCAGATGCCTAAGTGGTGGCAGCTCCACCCACCTTCATTTGTGTTCTGTGTGGCTCCTTCCCTGGAAGGAAATTAATGGAAACTGCTTGATGCTCAGCATTTCTGAAAAATCAGGTTTAACCGTGGACACTGCAACCTAACTTTATTGGACTATTATTTTAAACATATTAATGCTGGATTTTATTCAGACTTAGTAACATGGTGACAGAAATATCTGTGTTATGGAGAAAAAAAACCCACAAATAAAAAACCAAAAAAAAGAAATAAGAAAAAAAGCTCCACCACTCAATTGGTTTGATTCATTTTCCTATAGCATCTCTTGCAGTCCATCTGCTGAAAGGTGAAGCCAAAATGTTTTAGAATTATGTTTTCACAGGGAATTCTTTGTTAATTAGTTATCTCTCTCTGCCATGTGTAGCAATGGACGAAATCAGCTACTGTAATTTCATGAAAGGCAATGTTGAACCGTTTGTTTGTATCAACATGAACACTTTCTTACACACAGCATTCCAGTGGAACAGGAGTGGTCCAAATAACATTTTATTTCAATATAATGAGGACACACTACTACTGCAGCATTACAATTTCTTATTTCCTTGTGTCTAAAATTGTGGTCTTAGACTAAATACAGCAGCAAGGATCTTTTGGACTCAGATTAATTTTTGCATACATTTTTAATGCAGTTTTGCAGAGTAGAGCTTAGCTTACTGAAGTTACTGCTAAGACCTTTTTATTTTTCTAGAATAAAATAGTCTCCTCTGCAGTTGTATTTAATAGGCCAAAGTTCCACATCTTCTAGTGTCATGAACTGCTGCTTGCAGTTCATTTAATGAGGACACGGCACTACCATGCTGTGGAAAAGTGTGTTTTGTAATTGCAAATGAAGTATTTCAACCTTTTTACCTTTTAATACCACAGAATACCCTGGGTAGCTAGAGACTGGCTTGTTTCCAAGGAGCTTTATTACAGAGGGAAAACATGGAATACCATTTTCTATACTTTTCATGTTTGTAATTTTTCTTTTCCTTGCAAATAATGCCCTGTCCTTTGATAGCAGTGATTTCCAGACACAGATCCCAGTGTGAGTCCTTAAGTGGGTGCTTAATTGGCTTCATTTTTACCATGGATAACATCCAAAAGGAAAACAGGAACAAGCTGTAGGTCAGGGGTTCATGCCTACTGGCTGCTGGCAATCTGCACTAACCACGGAATAAATAACCACTGCCTTCTCCTAGAGTAAAATCTCCTCTTATTCTTTGCTGCCCTCCCTGGAATGAGGAAAATGTGGAATTTCAGTGGCTGAAATTAAGCTGTCACTGAAACTCTTATACTTGGCATAGGAGAAGCAAGAGGATGAATCAAAAGACTTAACAAGTTGAAGACGCTTGTAAAAGGAGCATCCTTGTATCTGTGTTCAGCTTTTCAATTAGTTAAAGGGTAAAATGAAGGCCTCATGAAACAACACGCTTTTTCAAAACTATAGAGGGAGAACATGAGAAAGTCTCACTTCTGGTACTCCATCCTGGGGGAGATAAATGTACCAAGCTGATCCTACCTTGAAGATCCCTAACCTGGCCAATATACACTTTTAGGTGTACAGGTGAATATATATGATGAGAGATTCTTTTTATCAGACCAGGAATCAGCAGTATTATATTGAAAACAATGGGCAAATGGTGTATAGCATGATTTGTGCAACTAGCGATTACTTGCTTTGAAAACAGAAGGTATTAGACCTTCAATATAAAAGTGATCTAAATATACCACTTTAATTGGTTTCAAGATGTCCTTTGTACATCTCTACAAATACAGACTTAAGAGGGTAGATTAATAAGAAAAATTAGTTTAAAACATGTGGATAACATTTCAATAGTGTTTGAAGTTGTTATGAAATATATGGGGAAAGCAAAAATTGAATTAAATGTAGTATCTCCCCAGGTAGCTAGAGAAAATGCTGACCTTGGCATCTGACACTAGTGACATTTGCAATTTTCATGTTCAAAACCAGCAGTAAGGCCCACATGATGAAGAAAATTTCTCAATGTTTCTCAGAAGAAAATGCTAGGACTTGATAAAATTGCAATGAGACAAAACACCCTGACTCAGGAATGGAGAAGTCAGGGTCATAAAGAAACACAAGAAAGCAGCAAAGAAACTCTAAAAACAGGTACTTTGAATATTTTAGGAGCCTTCCCCTTCCCGTGCTTTTTACTAAGATACCTAATGTCCTGGTCTGGCATAAGTCATCCTGTACAAACCAAAACTTACTGTGTCTGTGACTGCAAATCACAGAATTAAAAAAAACCTCGTGCAATGTATGTGAATTAAGAATCTGATTAGCTGCTATATGTATGTATGCTGAATTAGTGAGGCAGACATACCAAAGAAGTCACGTTAATTACAGGCTTCTGTGACACTCCAGGTGTCAAACAATATCTGAGATAACAGAGATGTGTGAAGCAATTTATAGTGAGTGTATTGGATTTGTCCCCTTACATTTCTCCCTTTTCCTCTCTCCTCCTCCATTTCTGCTTGATTTTGTCTTAGAATTACTGGAAGACTCACAACTGTTCTTTTCTCCCCTGCTGCTGAACGACTTGTTTTGGAGCCTGGGTCTAGCAAGGCATAATATTGTGAGTCCTTGGATGTTAACTAGAATAATAGCAACAAATAAACCTTGCCTGACTGTAATACACCACTGCAGATAAATGTGAGCAAGTGCAAATGGTAAACAGTTAAAAAAAATTTAGAAGTACAACACCCAGTGTCTGTAAATTGCCAAACTTTCACTCCTTCCTGTTTTAGGACTTTATTCTTTAACTCATTCTTACTGTGTTTTGTATAAGGAAAATGTTTCAAGGCTTCTTTAAATGTCAAGAAGCAGCAAACTAAAGGCATAAAGGTCTCCTCCATTTCTGATGTTCCCTGTGCATTGTTCCTCTATAGTGACAAGGCTATGCTGTGCTTTTGGAGACTTATATCCTGCTCCTGAAGAGCAGAGCTACATAAATCAGCTGAATATAACTTCTCAGACCAGTCACAGACCATTCAGACTTTCCTCTGTTATTCGCTATATAGTAACCCGTGAATGTATTGGTAGAGCTTTTTAAAGAGGTACCCGCTTGAGTGTGAGTGGTCTGTAAATATTCACTATGTACACTGTGTTGCATAATTATGATGGGTCTATAACCAGTTGCAGTGGGCTGATTTTGCTCACTGATTAGGTGAATATGTAGGTGCTTCTGATGTGATTACTTCCATGTACTAATTTAAAAAAATTGTTTTGCTGAATATCTCTCAGGCAACTGTAAATTTCTTTTAATGAAAATTCATGTCAGTAAAGTTGAATTACATAAATAATTTAGAAATGAGAAACATGTAATTTAAAGATACAAAAGAGCATTCAAAGTCTCACTTGCCCATCCATCAGTCTACTAAAGCTAGTGAGAGGAGGTGGCTGAATTTTGTTCCAGTGTTAGCAAAATATATAATCTAAACTCTTTGGGTAAATCCTTCAACAAGCACTTTTATTTGATTTGTTTTTAAAATGTGTTTTGAACTGTAGGGGGTTTTTTTAAATTGTATGGCAATTTCCTTAAAAAATGCTGGGAGTATTTATGTTACAGAATAGAGGAATTTGGCCCTGTGCAGATATGCTACAGATTTGTAGGTTAATAATATCTGAGCTATTTTTTAAAGTTTAGGGATTCACAGACTTTGGGTTCTTACGCAGTAATAAAATTCGTCCAGAACTTGCCTTGGGTTGTTGCATTTTCCTTCAAAGGCATACTCAAGAACAGAAATAGCATAAATATAGGGAAAAATACTGTAAGAATTTCATAAAGCACCAAACTAGCAGAGTCTCATCTTTCTTTTTGCTGCTAATCTGTTCGTTATTTCTCTCTCTCTCTCTCTTTTTTTTTCNAAAAATATCACCAGTAGGGGGAATAGATGTATAAAAAAACAAACTCAAAACGTTTTTATTGTCGATTTAGTTGGCAGTTAGTTTACTTAAAAAGTTACTGGTTTATTGCTGTATCCTGTCCTTGGCAAGAAAAGTATGTCAGGTCAAAGTATGATTCTTAGATGTGTAGCTGAAATTGGTTAGAAATTTATGTATTCAGAAATACGAGAATGCCATTTCATTTCCTGGAAAAGAGTTATGTCTTCATACAGTGATCAGGCTGGGAGGGGGTTATTCTGCCCTCTGCCCACCACTGCTCCCCCAGCTCTGCTTCCACAGGACGCCTGTGCTCATCTCCTATAATCAATAATGAAGGAAGTCATGGAAGAAAGGAGAAACAAGTCTGAATGACAAACAATGCTGCTGCCATTTCCTCCAAACTGGTACCATCCACAGCACCACACAATGTCCCTGCTTATCCAGAACTTAAGGACTGCATGCCGACTGTA
>VWZF01002336.1:76130-108630 GCA_013396755.1 Sclerurus mexicanus | reverse complement strand
CTCAGAGGATGGGGAGCAGGAGGAAGAGAATAAAGAAGAGAAGGAGGAGGAGGAGGAAGATAAGGAGGAACAAGAAGAGGGGGAAGAAGTGATTTTATGGGGATAGCAGAGGGTGTGGAAGTGAAGGGGGTGGCAGCTCTCTCCTTGCCCTTCTTTGCTCCTACTGATTTCCCCCTCCTGAGGCTCCTTTGCTCTCCAGGGCCTTGTGCCTGCAGACAGCAAAGTCTTTGCAACTCGGATTGCTCCCACAGTGCAAAGGGCTGTTGGGGCAATTTTCCCGCCTTTCCAGTCTTGGATGAGTCTCCTGTTTCCGGGCCCAGTTGATGCATTATGCATCAGGGCTGCCGGCAACTGACAGCCCCTCAGCCAGCATCTACTTGAAAAGCAATGGTGCTAATCAAAGTCGACACATTTGAATGTCCAGACACACACACAGAGAAATTTACTAATCAAAAAGTGTATTTCCTAGGGCTGTCTCCAGAGAAATCCGCAGGAAGAAATTGGAATAATTTATTAGCTTACAAGTTTTCGTTGACAGTTAGCCCAAGGCTATTTATCTCTGTAATAGAGAACGTCTCCAATGTGGCAAAATTGACCAAATCAAACAGCTTTGATCAGAAAATGAATCTGGCAAGGCTGTCTGTCTGTGGGTCCCAAGGGAAAGGTGGGAAACAAACAAAAAGATTTAACAAGTGGTCAATAGGAGAAAGAAAGAGAGAGAATTTGCAGCCTAGAAAGTCAGAAGCCTGCAAAAATCTTCACACGCACATACTGAAATGAATTACTGGAGAAATAAATTATGTCTCACATCATAACATTTAACATTGTACTTGTGCATAATCGGAGTTATGCAGCCCAGTGTGATTCTTGCATTATGGTGATGATAAATAACTGCAGCAGAGGGAAAATATCTTAACTTCTCCTTAAAGGAAAGCAAAATACAGAGGACTCCAATATCTTCACAAGAACACCGATACCTTCACTGCAATTTATACTTACTGTCCATTTTTAATACTTGCTTTGTCACAAAGAGTCTGTTATCCCACAGACTCAAGTGTGTTGAAATCCACCACAAAACCAACACCAAATTCTGTTCCAGGGGAACCAGGACATGTTTCAACTGTTTCACTTCGCAATCCAGCCACAATTTTGACCGTCTTCCTGCTGATGACTAAAGACTTCTAAAATGAAAAAAAAAATATTAAATTTAAGAACTTTCAGGTTTAAGATTAAAACAAGTATAGAACTTTGCGTTATGTAATAAACTAGCCCTGCCTTCTCTTGGAAAGAAAATTTTTACCTATCAAAGATCATCCAATAGCAGAGAATACAGAGGAAAAGGTTCAGGATAGAAGTTAGAAGCTTTTACACTGTCATAATTCTATTTTTGTATTATTTAGTAGTCTCTGTTTCTAGTAATCCATATGAAATATCAGATAATAATATGTATGAGTGAAAACTTCACTTTTGTTTAGAATTAAAGTGGCTTGTGATAATTAGGTATAGATATAGATACCTTGAATGGCCTTACATTATTATACTATATTCTCAATTCTACTGCCTCACAGAGAACAGATGCTAAAGGACTGTATGCCGATTCCCTTTTTCTAGAAATTACATCATTTGCCCCCAGGTAAGAAATGGATTTATTTATTCAGATTCTTGTGCTACTGGCTTTAAGAAGGAAAAGGTAGAAATAATGTCTCTCCTAATAAATGTTTCTAAATTACATGAAGGAAGCAAAAGTGCAAGCCATCTTAAGTTAATAAGAAAAGATCAGCAATTTTATTTTGTTTATATTGGTGAATTGAATAAGCAACCTGCAAAGAGAAGCACTCAAACAAGTTGAGATTGAAAGCACTCCAGAAAGCAACCAGGCAGCCTAGTCAGATATCCAGCAGGAAACTGAAGGCGACAGGTTACCTTCTCACATCTTTCCAGGTCATTTTATGGGACTGTAAGCCCTCACACCAGATCTATATCGTTACATATGCTTAGAGAGATCAGTAGGGAATAGCCTGGGAATTTATTTATTTATCAATGTTTGAGGTGATAAATTTATCAGTATTTGAGGAGAAGAGAGAGGTTGGCCTCTTGAATGTTATTCATCAAATTGAATTTTGAATGGCTTTGTATTGTTGTATGAAATCTTCAACACGAGCTACTTTTGTGCTTGGAAAAATGGAAACTTAATAATCTGAAGATGGTTGGCACCATATAAGGTACATTTTGATATTACTGGGCTGAATGATGAACTCCATTATTTCTTAGGCTCTTGTGAGGCAAAGGGGACTTTTACCTTGTTAAGAAGTTGGGAGTATTTTATATTTGCATTGTAATATGTTCCTTTTACAGACTAAAACATTATAAAATTGGTTTAATTAGAGTTTCTGCTTAATATGTCGAAGTCCAGCATTTTCATCACCTGCTTATATAAGAGGCAGAATGGTCTGAGCAGTAAAGCCACAAAGACTGTGCTTCAAATCCCATCTCTTCTACTTACTTACTGTTTTACAGTTTACTGTTTTCTAGGACCCAAGAAATATGAATATTTGAACTGCTGAATTTTCACCATTACAACTGTAGTCAATATGGCCTTTAGAGCTCCTGCTCTTAGCTGGTCCTGTGAGAACTAGGCTTTCTACCTCAAATTGTGCACCTTGGATTTGCAGTTATTTTAAAAAGTCCTTTTTACAAAACAGGACTATATATACTTATTTTTTCTTTAAATGACTATGAGTGCTGCACTTAAGAAGTGTTATATGGGCCTTCACCCAGCCTCACCTGGAAAACAAGGAAAACTGAAACCCAGTTTTTTCACTGGCTTTTACAGAGTTTAAATCAAGACCTGTAAGTGCTAAGCTTTACTTTAAAAGCTGCATTCAAGATGGTTCAGATTTTCTTCATATATATGTGATAGAATGGAGAAACATTCTAGAAGTCAAAATAAAATTTTGACATTATTTAAAAAAATTATGAACTTCAGTATGCTTCCAGATATTCTGAAAGCACCATAGTATATCACCATCCTGGTAAGAGCCAGGGATGGAATTCATTTGATGAACTGCAGATATCTGCCTCTGCTCTGGAGAAATTGGCACATTTTAGGCTTCAGTCATTATAAAGTAGCAGTCCAAATGAATCTGGATGAATTGTAAAATAACCTGTGCTGACTCACAGAGGTACAGCTATTCAGGGAGTAGATCTTGAAAGTTAAGCAAGTGCAACTGAGTGGAATTTACCTATTATGGGATTAATACAAAATCTATTGATGACAACTGTATTTTCTTCCATGCTTCCAGTGAGTAGCTAATACGACTGGTTAGAATGAGATCACATCTTTTGTGGCCCAGCAGATAGGGTTCTGAATGGTCTTGGTCTTCTATGTCCTTGCCTTTTTGATGTGCAATGTGTTCATAGCTCTTTGAGACAGCCCTGGAAGTCACATTTGAGACAGCCTTGGGCTTGTGTAGTTTGGAGAAAAGAAGACTACAGGGCGACCTTGTTGCTCTCCACAGCTTTCTGATCTGTGGAAGTGGGGAGGGAGATGCTCATCTCTCTGGGATCCAGTGATAGGATATGTGGGAATGTTCAAAACTACACTAGGGGAGGTTCAGACNCTCTCCTCTCCTCTCCACTCCATACTAATACGTAAAACCATAAAGTAGCAAGACTCTTGTAAGACCTTCAGTATTATTTCTGAGATGCAGTTNTGGTCAAACACTGGAATGGGCTTCTTAGAGAGGTGTTGATGCCCTGAGCCTGTTCCTATTTAAAGGGCATTTGAACAATGCCANGATCACATGAGAGTCTGCACAAGGAATGCTGTGATACTCAAACCTTCAGATAACAAGTCTTTACTGGTTTGTTCCTCTATTTCTGGATAAATGTCATCACTGGCCTCCCTCAAATTTCTTTAAATGAAATTGCTGAAATGCTTTGTGCTAATGAAGAGAGAAACTGAAGAAAAATAAAGATACAAAACCAAATGAAAAAACCCTCAACCGTCCAAACAAGAACGCATCCCTGTGTAGACGGAGTTAAGAAACTCTAAAATGGGGAATGTAAATTAAAGAAAAGTTGAAAGCTTTCTCTTTCTCTTCCTTTCAAGCAAATTTTTTTCCCAGAAACAACCTCTCTTACATAATCAAGTTTGTAAGGATACTAGTAATTGGCACAGTAACTGGTAAGAAGTAGAATATTTATCCTTTGCTGCTGCTGGCAGTTTCACACAACCCAAAACTTATCTGGCACATTTGTCTTTGCTGCTCTGATGGAAGTGACATGGTGAGGACAGCACTGTAAACTTCACTGGTTTTGTCCTGTAGAAATCCATTGACTACATTTTCTTTCTTGTCAGAAGTAAAATGCACATTGTCAGGTATCAGCCAAAATTTTGCCACTTTGTCTCCTATTTATGTTGACATGAACTATACTATTCCTTCTTCTATTCCCTCCTGGAATGAAGAAATGGGAAAATTGTCTATGGGTGGAAATGTTTTCTTCCTCTACATAAAAAGTTGATTTTTTTTTTTTAACCTGACTGTGCAAAGCTTGGTGTCCCCTTTAGTTGATAAAATAATGTTTTCTTAGAAATATAGTATTCGGATTTCTTTTATTAATATACTGCCTCCCCCTCCCTACTCCAGAGCTGGAGGTGGAGATATTAATCTTAATCAGGATGTCCTTGGTGCTGTGTCTTAGCCTCTGGTATACACCAGAAAGGGGCTACAAGTTGGGCAATGCTAGATGATATTGAAAAGGATGGGTATTCTGTAAGGTGCTGGGATTAGTAGGGCTGTGATATTGCCTTAATCTCATTTTTTGTTTTAGTTTTGCTTGCTTTATTATTTTATTTTATTGAAGCCATTTCTAAACAGGACTTGCCTTAGTTTTTACTAGTTTTGAGGAAGGACAATTTTGAATGACTATCAGTTTCTGCCATTTTGATTTTACATAGCAATATTATCTAGATGAATTGATAAGTTATGGCAAACACCTTAACTTATGTTTTGTTCTGGTCTTCCTAATACTTACTGAAAGGCTGTTAGTACAACAATGTCCGAGATTGTTCTACAACAATAATGCTGTTCTGAAAACAAAGCAACCCCAAAAATCTACCTCCCAGCAAATTTTGTGATTTCTGGCAAGGGACATTTAAATAGATTTTAGTCAAGTCTGCTGTGATCAAATATTGTATCACTGCCAAATTATGTGGTTAGGGTTATCCCAAGCATCTAAATTAAACTACTGGTAACCTCAAAGAACCAAAATATTCTGGAACTAGGCCACCAACCAGATCCTGGAGTGCAGATGAAGTCATAATCCTTCTCAAATGTTTCACAAGGGCAGTCCTTTGTTCTGCAACCCCTTATAAACAACACATTCTTTACCTTTATGAGCCGTGCTCTCTATCAGGTCATGCAGTAAGGCCTTGTTCTCCTTATGAGTTAAGCATATTCACAGGGAAAACTTGTCTGCACACAATTTGATGTGTTTATATAAGTTATGTTAGAGTGATACTATGTTAGCCTGGGAATGAGAGAGGGGACTTTGGAGGGATAGCCTTACGGGGACTTGTGACTTAGTACAGACTTATGGCAGACTTTATGGACATGTAGGACTCTGGAAATGTCTTCTTTCATGCAGAGGTCTGAGCTACTTTCCCACATGGAATCCCTCTTTCTGTCTTTCACTTGTCAAACCATCCAGGCCACCCTGATACACAGGGATTCCAGATGTTTTTTGCAAACACTCAACTGCAGTGTTGGAATCCCTGTGTATGGACAGGATTTCCCAGCTGAAGGCACTCAAGATCAAAATTTATTTCTCTTCACAAACTTCAGTAGAGCACTGGTCCAATCTGCTTTTGAATGTGATATAAGATACAGATCCTGTACAGGCTCCTCTTCTTTACAGAGGAGCACAGAAGAGAGGAAACTGGGGCAAACCCATTTTGAATGCAATGGTGCAGCCAATCCCAAGGGGAGTCATCACTGGGACACATGGCAGAGAGGCAGGGGCAAGTGTGCAGTGATGATCAGACTTTTTACATCCATAGATCTAAGTGCCCAGACTTACTGGAAGGGCTTTTCACTTACTGGTGTCACAGGAAGGCAATGCAGATGCAGCAGAACTCACTGACTACTTCCCCAGTGGCATTTTACAGGAATATATTGAAGGCAGTTTCCTCTGGCATCGAAGGAGTTTCACCACCTCTGAGACATGAGGTGCAGAGGTGTTTTGTAGGAATACGAACAGGTACAATAGAAGGAGACACATGACCAGATGCTTCCTGAGTAGGCACTTCTCTCTACATGGTTGCATCCATAGCATGTGTTTCAGTAGAATGAAAACTAATTTACTTGGCTCAGCATTTGGATTCTGTGCTTTTATATATTTGTTTGCATTTGTTTCCATCTTTCATGCTACTAATTTATTTCCAAATCATTAGCAAATGCTCTGCCTTCATAAATATTAATGTTATATGCATTTTTTTTCCCTGTACTTCTAGTCTGCTTCCTAAGCTTCTGTTCAAGGACGCATGCCAGGTTTTCAGACATGGCTTATATTGGCATTTTCTACATGTAAAACAAAACAGAAATGTTTGAGACAGAGCCTTCCTTATAACAAGGAAACAGAAATTCCACCTCATTGTACATTAAAATAAACTTAGAAATATACTACTATATATGCTATATACTATACTGGAGAGCAAGACTTCTCTGAAGCTTCTTGTGTACCTCTGGCAGCAGATGCTTTTCTGGCAGCTTCTTTCTCAGGCCTGTGGTCATTATCCTCCAATGTCACCCAGCTAACTATCAGCACAGGCAGGAAATCACTCATGAATCATGACTTCTGTGAGTCTCTAGGACCTCAGATCTCCTCTGACCTTAAACACTCTCTTCAATGCCATTAAATAAATTAAATGTTTAAATTACCTATATTAGCTTTAATTGTATAATGATAGAGTCAACGAGAAATAAATCTATAAAGGGGAAAACCTAATCTAAAAAAGAACTTGCTCTCACTTCAAAGTGGATGAACATGCCTGGGGAAATGATAGAGACCTCTGTGGGAAAGCAGCTTATACCAAGCTTTCATTTATTGTAGTTACACAGCATAAACAATACCAGATTTTGTAGTTAAGGACAAATGTCCCCATGATATTTTGGTGTTTTATGGTCATATCTAGGAGAAAACACCAGCTTTTATGCACTGGGACAAGCAGGTAGGAAAAGCCTTCCTCTGAGACACACGTAGACTCCAGACAGAGGTCAAGGGAGGTGAGCAACAAAGAAGAAATTTTAGTAGTACTAAAAATGACTTAAAATAGATCTGAATTGTTTCAATGTGTACACTGTAATTAGAAGCTTAATTTAATGTAATTAGATTTAATTATGTTTGATGAACTCAGTTTTAACTTAAACTATGCCCTTTCACAATGCCAACAGTAGTCTCTCATGTCTCCATTTACCTATAAACTGTACCCATGAATAAAGTGTAAGATGAGTATCCAGACTGGTATTGCCTAGGCATTAACTTTTAGGAGATTGAATGTGGGCTCAAGACTAGACTGTATTTCTCTTTGTATAGGGCTCTAGGTGCAGGCATGTCCCAGGGAGGGATGGGGAAATTATGCATCAGCAAAGACAACTTGCAGGGGAAGCCAGGAGCTCAGTCCTTTGCCTTTTTAGTTTCTCTCCTGCAGTTCAAGACCACCTTGCAGGACAATAGGAGCTGCTGGAGCTCTGGGCACACTCTGGAGCAGAGCAGCAAGTGGATGAGAGTGATGTGTCTTGTGAGAGCTGGCAGCAATACCTCTGTATTTTCCAAATGGTATTTGTCTTCAGTTTTCTTCTATTACACTGGGGACTGACTGCAGCTGGCCTCCATGTCTGAGTGGTTAATAAAGTTGATTTACACTGTTTATTTCTGTCAGGAGTCCATCAAGCATACTTTATTTTGCTTCTGGTAAGTCCCCTATTTGTTACTCTATAGTCTGCTTCCCCATCGATTCCATAAAAACAAAACCATCATTACAACATACTGCTAAGCCAGCCATTCACAGGGGAAAGAAGTGTATTTAATCTTAGCACATACCAACACTTACTTCTATTTTTGCTGGCATTACATTTTCACTGGTAAAATATACATGGAAGATGTGTTTAATGTTCAACTTTTGACTTAAAAGTCAGTGTGGGGTGCCATAGCTTTGTTTGCCACTTTGTCTTAGGTAGGTAAAAAGGCCTCCTACCCTCCTCAATGAAGCCTTTTCACCATGTTAAAATTTCTTGTGAAAGTGTTCCTGTTAGCCCTGCTGCAGATTTTTGCTTATGATCCTCCCTAGTGCCATGCTCCCACTCAGAAAGAGTGGAAGAAATGTCTCCCACAGGGAAAGAGAGCAGCTTCTTGCACCTGCAAAGCTGGGAATTACAGTTGCCAAGACATCTTGTAGCAACAGGAGGAAAGAAACTCTTGTCTTTCCACACCCAGCAGGTCCTGGGAATTAGGATCACACTTCTATAAAGACAAACTGTCATTGCATCACATATACTGAAAAACAAATTGCAGGGAAGCTGGGCTATGAATTGATTCTCATTGATTATATTCTCTTCTTGGTGTGCTGGAATAGTGTGAAGATCCAAAGGATCCTGTTGCGTGACAGCTCTACATAAATCGAAGAATTTATGTCAGTGGTTTATGGAGTTCCAGGGGAGATCCAGTTTGAGGCTTTCAATTTGAATATAAAACTACATTTGATTTTCAAAGAAAACATTAGTTGAAGCCTCATTTAAGACTCAGGATCAGTGGGGTATGTCATTACTCTTACAAAAGTCTCCCCAGTGTTCAGAGTGATGTTTTTGGAAAATAAGATCATAAATTCTATAAGGAGAGGAAAAAAACTCCACAAATGAAACAAACAACTACAAAAAAAACCCAACCCCTCCCCCCCCAAAAAGAAAGAAAGAAAGAAACAAAACCCACACAAAACCCCACCCCCCAAAAAGAAGAAAAGAAAAAAAGTTAACTTTGGTCTCAGAAAATAAAATTTGTAAAACATACACATATCTGAAGCCTGCAACAAAGAATGCCTGAGAGACCTCCAAGTGAACTCTGATGAAAGCCAGACAGGCACAACACCTTCAAGCCCTCTAAGTCCAGAAAAATGCAGCCTTCAGTACAGGAAACTGAACAATGCTGTGCCTTCATGAAACTTCTCACATTAACTATGGTGTCATTCCTCATGGTTGTCCTTTGGCTCAAACACAGAAAGGCCAAGATAAAAATGTAAGTTGTACTTTTTCAAGCCAAAGTTTTATTTGTTAAAGTTGTTTTCAAGGAGAGCTTGCTACCTTCTGTGGTAGCTGGAAGATACCAGTACTAGCAAGACTTTGTCAGAGTTCTATCCTGTGCTGCTGCCCTTCACATAATGATGGATTCTCATGTTCTACTGTGCAATTCTCCTGTGCTGCGATGCCAGCAAACAAGCTTGAGAATTGAAGCTGCTAATGGATGAGTTGATCTCCCACCATTACTGATCAACATTATACAGCTCTGTTTCGTTGTCCATGGGAGAATTAATGTGTTATCTAGGCTGCATGTTTTCCGGAGACTCTATATTTCTGCTTTTGTACAGCTCTTTGCACAATGGAGTCCTGGGTTGTTTTTTATTTCGGGTGCTATGTTATTACAAGGAGTGCAGGTGCTCTTTTACTACAAAGAATAGATATTAACAACAGTGAAGAGATTAAAATGAAAAATAACTGAAAGCAAAATGAAAATGATATTCTAGAAAGCTCAAGGAGCAAATGTCAGTATGGTGGAGTTGACTAAACCTCACAAATATTGGATGATTAAATTGTATTTTTAGCAAGATAAAGGCACATTTGCCATGGCTGTTTTGAGGACAGTTTACTACCTGGGAGAGCTGGAAGATAATGATATATATCACTACCAGCAAGACTTTGTGAAAAGAAAGCCTGACTTTAATTAAAGTCAGGATAAAGACCTCTTACAGGTTTGAAGGCTCTGTGATTTATGTAGCTTCTCAGGAAAATGGCAATCTCACATAAACTATGAGTACTTTCTTATTTAAAAAAGGGTAAACCTGAAAGAGTTCCATCATCATTTTGTCTTAAACAATCAGCAAAATATCAGCTGTTGGCAGTCAGAAAATCCGTGGATATTTTTTGCTCATTTCTGTGTCTGATGTGGTTAAACAATTAGTGAAGACAAAGGTTGCTCTTGTTCTGGAAATGATTACTTGATGCATTAATTTTGTTTTGATTCTATTGGACAAAGAGCATACTTTATTGTGTATTGAGTTTTTGTGTTTTTACAATTTTTGGCTATTTGTGTTGCAAATATAATTCTTTGCAGTCTTGGAAAGGTTCAGTTAAGTCTGAAGTGCAACTCACCTCAGAGCAGTTCTAACTTGCACTATTGCTCACTTAACTGATCACCAAAAGACTTCCTGGTGATGGAAGGTAAAATCACAGAAGGTAAAATCTTCAACTCAAATTGGCTTTTTTTAATTAGTTTACCAACTAATTAGACTAAAAGCAATTTTTAAAAATCATGGACTTAATAAAAAATAAAGAAGCAGTTATTTTTTTTCAAAAATATTTCCAAAATGTATGAGTAAAAGGTTTTTACTTTAAATAACTTACAAGGTCACAAGAACAATGTTTTATAAGAAGAATCAAATTCTGGTTTAAAAAATCCCACACCTGATATCCCAAATATGTCTCTTTGAACATGTCACCAGTGTGCTTCATTACTGTTCAGCTGCCAAATGTCTCACCTATTCCCTAGAGCTCTCTGGCTTTGGTATGTATTCCACAGCACATAAATCTTCAGGGTTCCCATGATACACTGCCTTTTCTTAGAAGAGAGGTCCTGGTACAACATATACTGTGTGAGGACAAGTTTATAAGAGGAAACCCAAACAGAAAATTCCCATATAGGATAAAATAACTGATACCTTCAATTAGATTAATTTGGATTTTTGATTCAAGTTTTCCATCTCTTTTTTTTTTTACTAGAATTGAAATTTTGACCTGCTCTAGAAAACAAATATCTTTTGCTTAACTGTCAGAAAATATCCTTACCTTATTTAAAAAAAACCCCATACTGATTGTAGTCAACCTGTACAAGCCTAACTTCTAGATCATATTTCTGATGGTATCATTTTTATTCAGTAACAGTCCATAAGAATTTGTTTCACATCTTTCCTTTTGACAATTTTCTTTGTGATTCCACTGCTGCAACCACACAGAGAGTATTTCTGGATCTTTTTCATAACATTCTTTTTTTTTTTTTTCCTTTTTCTTGGGGGTACTTCTTATTCATACTTTAATATGTAAGAAGAACTTGTTTGCATCATGGAGGGAGGTTCTGTGAACAGGAAAAGGATGGAGATGGGGTATTTCCATGGACAAGCAGTAGATGATCACCTGAGGGAACAAAGCTGAAGGGCAGAGCAGTGTGTGAATGAGTGGCTGTGTGAGAAGTCCATAAGTGAAAGACAAAGACAGAGGGGGAATGACACAGTGTACTGAGGACAGTAAAACGACGTGCACATATCAAAACTCCTCTAGGAAAACTGCCTTGATTTGCCCCTTCTTCCCTGTCCTAAACTGCTCAACACTGCATATTGTCAGTTTCAAACCTGTGGAAATTTGTCTGGCCAACAAAAAGAATTTGTAAGATCTTTGTCAGAGCCAGTGTTATTTCTGGTTAATAGCTGCTCTGCAAAAGTCCACCATTCAGACAACCTAAAATTCAAATCAGTTTCCAGAAGGCCACCTTGCTATCAAAAAATGGAAACCCTGATGGAAAATGGAAACAATTTATGACTTCTAACATTATGCCATCTATGCATATAAAGCAGTGAAGAGAAATGCTTATATAAAATTTTGTATCTAATGAATCTTCTCAGAAAGAAAGGAGGAAAAAGTAGAAGTTGTGAGTCATTATAAATAAATTAATTTTGGAGTTCTCAAACAGACCTTAAAAAGAGATTATGTTGAAAAGAAATGCTGCTACTCATGTTCTTTTCACAAACCTGTCAGGTAGATTTAGAAATCAGAGGCTAGGTATTTGAATTTTGAATACTTTACAAACTGTATCCACTTCTGAAAATCCTGGCCAAAATGTTCTCTTAAAAGTGAATTATCCTCACCAGTACAATAGGTACTTGGTGTTTTAGTACTTTCATGAAATGTTATTGACAAACTCACAACATTCTAAGTGGTTACCATAGTTTCTGGCCCTGTGGAGGAGTAGATCTTCCTGCTCCCAACCCGAAAATCTCATAATACAGAAGATATTTCCCTCCTCTTCCCCAAAACCTCCCCACTTTATCATACTCCAGATGTTTCAGCAATATTTAACTAATTTTTTTCTTGCAAGAATGGATCTGACTGTGAATAGAAAAAGGGAGGAATGAAGTGGCCTTGTGCTAAAAGACTTTGCAGGATTGTACCATATCATATGCACATGGTATGGGCTCCAAGGAGGGATGTGATGTGATCATCCATGTGTCTGCATAAGTTTCCTGGGTGAGTTAAAAGGGTATAAACTGCAAACACAGAGAAAACCATTTTATCACAGTGATGAGGGGCCTGGAAAAATTTAAAAACTCTCAGTCAAAAAATAAATGAGAGGTAAGTTATCTCTTTCTGTATTGAGCCTTCATTAGAGGCCTCATCCATGTGTGGTAAGTTACAGAGAAGCAACCTCAAACTTGAATGTCTTTTTTCCATTGGGATAAACCTAGACATCAGTATTTCTTCTCTTGCTGCTAACTTGTATCATACAAATGTTAAAATGATACTTTATCAGTCCAGACTTTTGGATACAGACATACACATCTGTGGGGAAACCACCACCACTGGTTAATGGGAAACAAATCCTCTACATTTTTTAATTTCATATTTATACCTTGCAGTAGTATCGGAGTGGCACATACAAATATACCATCTTTAAGAAGGGGCAATTGAGAGGAACAGCCTGTCTCTATTAAACACTGGTCAGTAACGACCAGTGGTCAAACTTCCGCAACTCTTTTGCAGATTTTTTAAGATTTTTGCAAAACTTCCTGCAACTTTTTGCAGGAAGCCAAGATATGTGTTACACTGGTAGTCTCACAGTCCATCGATTTGAAGCACAAGGAAACAAATGACAGAAGTCCCAGACGGATTAAACCAGAAAGCCAAAGATGAAGGGAGGAACATTTCTGAAGTTCACTTATCTTACTAACATTCTTTGCTCTTAAGCAGTACTCTCTATGTCCTTGCTAAGGGAAACATATAGCTGAGCAAGGAGGGAGTTTTGTGTGCATATTACTTGTCTGCTTTGTTCACTTACTACTTTTCCTAACCCTCTCTGTCTTTCAAAAATTGCTTGATTTATGCTTTTACAAAAAAGATGACAATTAATCTATGTGGTTCATAGATTGAAAGTAAGAAGTAAAGACAATACTATGATTTACAGTGCACAAATTGTCCCAGCTACTGTCTGAGAAATACTTGGTTTATATTAGGAGAATAGACCTGTCTCTGAAGAGTAATAGCAAGAAGGGAAGAGTCCTTCCTTAACTTAGAAGAGATTTTAGTTTAAACAATAAGAAGGAAGTATAAATACAAAGAAAAGTATTAAGCATAAAATATTAAGCTGATGAAGACAAGTTGAAGTAAGAACTTGCCATTAGCTGCAAGGCTAATATCTAGATTTGGTAACTATTGGGATATGAAGAAACCTGTTTGTACTATAGAGCAAGAAAGCAGACTACCTTATTCCTCAAAAAGCTAATATGTAAACATTTATGAAGATGTAGTCAAGGCTCTGTGAAAATATAATAAGGTAATAGAATGCATTTGGGTGGTTTTGGCAAAAATATTGTTCATTAATGGTATTGATGTACACTGGAAGACATCTGATGTGAAGTTCATAATTGAAATGTTACAAACACTTCAGCATATGGATCCTTCACATTCACTTAATTGCCAGTTTAGTAATAATTTTATGTAATGAGAAATTATTAATAATACGTGAAATACTAAATTGACGTAATCACCAAAAAACGTAATATGACATCCACTGTGCAAAGGATATTATAATTCCAGGTGTCTTTGTTATATTTTAAACAAGTACTATAACTGGCCAAACTCATCTTTCAAAACTATTGAGTCTATAAAGTTTTACTGATTTTTTTTAATAATTGTGTTTAAAGGTAAGGCTATTAATCAGATATTCTTTTTCCCCTCATCTTTAATATCCCTTATTATCATTCAGTTATGATGAAAAAACTTGAAAAATTATCTTTAACAAACTGTCTTGCAGTTTTGTGGTGCAAGTCCCACTGTGAAATTAATCCCTCTATGCTGTTTCTTTGATTATGTTGGCAGATGCCAACACCCTGTTCAGATGGGTGAGAAAAGGGGACCAAATTTTTCTCTTTCCCAGTTGCAGTTTAATCATTGGAAAAGATTGTGGTAGTGGGACAAGAGATCTTTTATCTCCAGCACACCAATAAACATTTTCCCTAAGTCTGCAATTACTGAAAGTCAATAGCCTATTGGTATGAGAAATGTACTCTTCGAGGACAAATGTCCACAACACAGTTATCACCCCTATTGCCACACAGAACAGATTGAGCAGGTACGGAGAATGTCAGGTACCTCCCCAGGTAATCCTCATCACGGCAGGATCAGTGCACACTGTTGTGGGGACCAGTGAAGTGTGCAAGGCCGCTCATTCTCTGGGAGCCTTGTCTAGTCTATGGCTTCATTTTCCTGAGTCATTATTCTGACACATCTCATGGGCAACATCTTCAGTGAGAGAAAAGAGCCAATATGAGTTCTTACTTATACTGGTATAAATCAAGAGAAACCCTACCAAAGCCAATAAGTTGCTATACAAAATCATAAAATCAAAAGGTAAACTGAAGCTATTAATGAACAACAAAATAGAAAACAAAGTCTTCAGTTCCATTTTACTTCACCTCAGTTTTAAGTAAGAGACATGGGAATTGAAGTTCTCTGGTTCACTTGATCTGAGAGCTGGAATTGTGAGACTTACACTTTGATATACATAAAATTTGTTGCATGCACTTGTCCAACTAAAAAAATTCATGTCAGAATTACTACATGCACTTTTAGCTCTTCTGCTCCTTCTTTATAAAGCTTATATCAGTGATGAACTCTGGTTTTAATTGAAAGGATGAATACCTGCACATTTACTGGAAGAAGGCATTTTCAAAACATCATTTAAAGACAAAAGATGACAAACATGGAAATGTAAATTAGAGGTCAATTTTATTTCAGTTCTAGGTGTACACTGCTCTCAAAAGTTAAGAGGCTTTTGGTAAAGGAGGTCTCACTTTGTACCTAAGGAGTACCCTATTCCAGATATTACTCTGACAAATTGGTGGCCCAGCAGTATGCAGAAAGACTCAGGACTGGAGTTTATTCATTATTCCGTGCTTCCTTGAACACTATTTTTATAGAATCTTACAATAAAATATGAGTTTCAGTACTTCCATGGCCTTGTAAAATACTGAATTACAGAATGTGAACAGTTGCTTTCTGATTTTCTCCTTTGAAGAATCTATATAGAAATTGCATAAACTATATTCAAATAGCAAGTACAACACAGCCTTTAGAGAGGTCATGCATATATGTTTATGAGAGATAAAATGAGTGATTTGTACACCACACCATAACAAAGCAAAGAATTTTTCAGGCTGTGTAAAAAGTCTGTGCTTTTGGGTGATATAATTTCAATACTAGTACATATGCTATGATTTGATGAATTGCAATAATTACTATGTGCATTGTACTCTTCCCTTCTTGTTTTCACATTTGCAGATTTTTTTCTCTGAGGCTTACTAATGGTTTGTGTTTTAACCAATTTAATACCTCTTTTCTTAAAGCATTTAGAAGCATTTGTTTATATAGAGAAATTGCTGTTGAACAGCTGAAAAGGATCTATTTTAATATTTTAGAAATCAGCAAAATAGTATTGAAGAAAAACAAAGCATTACATATTGTGAGAAATAGCACAACAGAGTATCTTATTTCATATAAAATGTATTAAGCAATGGGAATAATTTTAGGCAAATGTTTACTTTATATTTGATCGCTAAGCAAGAGAGAGTTTCATTCATCTTCATTTTTGCATTTTTAAGTCCATATAATTTAGTTCACACTGGAGCACGAAGCTGAATGTTAATAATTTTCCTTTGTGTATTGTGAAAGTGAAAGGCAAAGTATTTCTCTCTTATTTTTGTTTTGCTTTGCTTCTGCTTTTGGCCCTGTATATAGAGAGGGAATCAAGATATCCAAGAAGATGAGAAGGCCCTTATCTTGTCATCTACAACATAAGTAACAGTAGGAGATGGCAGTAATGTTCCTTCCCCTCATGAAAGAGGGGACTCAAAAAGGGAGTAAAAGTGTGAAAGGAAGCAGTCCACAAGTTGGAAGGGGGAATTATGAAAACTAGTTTTCAGATATGGTTTCATTCCTTTTAGACTAGGATTACAATTAGTATTACTTATATTGTAATACTCTTTTCCTTTCTAAATTCTCTGTCCTTAGCTGTAACATCTGAATTCTAATTGAAAACAGAGGAGGATACTCTTGCTTATATTAAATAGTCTCTTGAACTCTTAGGAGTCTCACTGAAATAAAACACCAACCCATACTGAGTTATGAAACCACAATACAGCAAATTCCCTGCAGCCTTTTATCTTAAATACAATTCTATAGAACACAGTAATGAAGTGCATGAAGTAAAAAATATGCAGAATGAAAAACGTAGTTAAATGCTGTACATTTCACCCAGTTCATCAGGAAAAAATTTCTAAGATGACACAAGTGGGAGAGCAGGCACAATTTTCTAAAAGTGTAACGTGTAATAACTACAGCAGGAATATATACACTAGCAAGAATTAGTGATTAGGGATCCAGTCCTGAGGGTACCAAGCAATCTCAAATTTTATTGAAGTTCATGGGAACCCTAGGTGCTTGAACCTCTGTGAAGCATGCCCTAGATGACAAGCTAAGAATTTTGTCTCATAAGAAACAAGAAACAATGAATATTATCCTTACAGAAATGACAGCATCACTGGGAGGTTTTTTCCATTAGAGCTGAGTGAACATTTTATTTGCTGAAAATTATCCAAAGATGCTACCTTTATTTCTCTTTGTAAACTGCTCGCAAAGAGATAGTAACATTGTAAAATTCTCAAAAGTACTTCTTATTCAAAATTAGTCATGCATTTCTCCCGTGAATTTTCTCTTCAAAATCTGCTTTTGGTGAATATTTGAGCTTGCATTCACTTTTTCATGAGTTATTCATACTAATAAAGCTTGAGCACTCAAGTGTTCCTGGAAAGCAAACGTGAAAGCATTGCAAACATGGTCTAATTGAAATCCACTTTCCACTTTGAGCAAATATTCACGGAACATTTTTCCTACTATTCACTTTGCTTTACTTGACATTATGGGCTAAAATCTCACTGATGTGCACTAAAGAGAGACGTCACAGCAGAACCCTCTTCAATAATGCAGGTGCAATATTCCTGAAACAGGCAGGTCTCCTGAACAGGCATAGCATGATTTAACCTACAACTGTACTTTTATTTCGTTCAGAGGGCAGTCTTAAAGTAGACTGTTCAGTGGCTAAGTGAACTCTCTTTAGTGTTTCAGCCACACATCAAAATATAAGAACCAATGCTGTACCTCACCCTAAGCTCCCTTTCAGAGTTAATCAATAAAGTTATCCATCCAGCTTCTTTCATAATTACCAGTGATCAGCTTATTGCTGGCAGAAGATAGGCTTCTTTGGAACATATATTTGTTGCTGACATGAGAGGTCACCATACACGGAGTGACCAGTGGTGTAACTTGTTTTACATTTACAATAGATAGATAGATCAAGCTATTCTCCCTGAAATATCTTGTTCTACAGAAACAGGCAAAAGATCCACCCAACCTTTCTGCAGACAGTCCCCTCATACATGGTTCAATGCATTAGGAACCTCATTCTTCCTTGGAACGTGATGAGGTCCAGAGAGCTACAGGGCCTCTAGGGGGCCATTCTGATCTTGGCTGACCAGAACTACTTTCCGGATGTGCCTGTCTTTCCCCATCAAGGATGTGACACAACGTTCAGTGGAAGTGCCTCAGAAAGGTGTCTGTGTTGGGAGGGAAAAATTCAGACCCTGTTTTCTCTAGTGTCAGATATATAAGAATTTCACAGTCCTGCTATCAAACTCCCTTGTAAAATTATCTTCCTTGTAGCTTCCTAGAGATGTAGAAGTCTAGTGAGAATCGCTCATTCATGCCAACAATTCCCTGCTACTTTGATTGCCTTTTAAGCTCATCTCCTCCTATTTACTCATTCATTACAGACTGTTAAGTGAAGCACTGAAAGGGACTGGAGGTATTACAGCTCCAACAGAACCCTCAGAGGAAGAAAATGTCAAGAAAGTTTGTTACAAGTTGTGTTTATGTCTTTTACTATGAAGGCTGTATTGCTAATACCACAAAGTACCTTGACTTTTTTTTTTTTAAAGCCTAGTGAACACCATCTCTTTGTATCTTAATTATTTAGATGAGTGTCCTTATCTCTCCCCAAATTTGTATTACATACAGATTGAAGTGACTGGCTGGTATGAAACAAATAAAAACTAATTTTTCCATAATCCTTGACATAATATATACATAACCCACACCTACAAACCAGCTCATTGTAACGTATGCTATACTCCCTTATTGTTATACAAATTTGTGGGTACCAAAACTTTTTTATGGGCACATACATACTGTCACTCCAAGTATATCCTTTGACTACATGCACATAATAAAAAAATCTTCACTGGAATAGTTCTTTCTTCAATATGACATATCTCATTGCATGGAATTTTCTTCAACAAGGCTATGAGACATGAAATCAGCTCTCTCTCTAGCTGGTTTTTTTTTTTCTTTTGGTTTCTAAGTACTCAGTGCTTAAAAATAGTTTCCTGCATACCAAATTGTGGCACCTAGTCATTTTCATATAGTTAAATAAAGCACTACAGCTTGGAATTTAGGTCCAATGGTCACACCATAAGAATACAATTCATTCTCTAATTAAATGCCCACTACCTCCATCACTAGTGCCTGCCAACTCCAAATTTATATTGCGAAGAACTTTCATTTTATATGATGCATAGAAAAGAAGAAGTGGGGGGAGGGAAGACCAAGACTATTAATATGTAAGAAATTACCTTCTTAAGGTCAGGAGCACCTCAAACTGTACTACAGACAGAGTCCCTAGAAATGGTTGTAATAATATAGTAATGATGTAAATAATAGCTCTGACTTTCTCTAAATATTACAAATAGCTAGTTGGCATGCTTTTGTTGCTATTCTGTTACTACTGGTTTATTGCCCTACTGGATGGGGGCAGAAAGGCATGTCAATTTTATGTGGCTTATTGTCAAAGTTCATAAAGCTAGATTAGGCTGCGTTCTTGTCATGCTTGCTCCTTCCTTGCAGCAGAACTCATACTATTGTTCCTGGACGTAAGTGTGAAAATAACATGAATATGTATTTTAAGACCAGTCCAGTTTCAGCTTCCCTCCATCCCTACCATCTCTACATATTCATAAACATGCTTTATTTAGTTACATTTTTTATAGGCTGTTTTTATAATTTTTAATTATTTGGTAGACTTAGGATATGTAACAATGGATAGCTGTGCAATACATTAAATACTTACGGGTATGTTGTGCCTTCTGTTATAATATAAAATCCATCTATTCTGGTTGATGGGTTTTAACCTCACACAGAATACTTTAAACTCCATTTGGACTTGTGCCTACAATCACCTTAGCAAAGTCTCTTAAGTAACTGCGCACAGCCTAATTAGTATGCATTATCAATTAACAAACTTAATAGCCGGCAGATTGATTAGATCCTCTGTTGCAGGGGCAGAGCTGAAGCGAAACAGAATGAAAAATCATTGCATGCATACACTGCTGCTTTGTTATTTTCTCAGATCCCCTCCTCCTCCTCCACATTCCTTTAATTAATGCATACATATGGTTCTGAATATCTTGTAAACTGGAGCTTGCTCTAACTCTTTAATAAAACTCACTCATAGATGAGAGAGCCATAGTCCATGCCTTATTTATTTCTGGCTGAAAACATAAACCGTTTGTTATCACGCAGGTCGTTCCTCTCTAAATGGTGCAAGTTTTAGAGATCTGCTGCTTCTAAGCTGCTTGTTTTCACACTGACTGATAGGGAAAACCAGGTAAATTAGAGCTGTGTGCATCCCTTCAAACAACCCATAGCTGAGAAGACGGTTCAGGCATCATATGGATGGTATACTGACATGTACCACGAGGTGGATTCCACAGTCACTGTTACAAAAAAACCAAAATGCAAACTAAAACCAACCAACCAACCAAAAAAAACAAAGACCCCAAAACAACAAAAAACCCCAAGGTATGTAGTTTTACGTTTTCTGTTATATTGGTGAGCTAGAAAATAAGAATACAGGAAGAAAAGCCTCCCTATTTGGAAAGTAGAAATCATACTAAAAAATTTCACAGTCAATTTTGATAGAATGCTGGTGTTAGAGATGATTTGCATCATGGAGAGTAATTTGATGCAAACCTCTGAAAGACTACTGAAAAGCTGCCTTGCAGTGGTGCCAAGGTCTATCTTTGGGCAAACCTTATTAGCCTTTGTACACTGGGAAAGAAAGTGGTGCTTACTATGGTGATGTGAGCACCAGCAGCAAGTTTGAGAGTTAATATCTATTTAGCATTTATATAGCATTTACATATGCAAATCACTGAAGAAATATTAGCTAATTAATCTGCAAAACAGAGTGGTGGGGCAGGTCCTGTAAAAGTACCCATGATTGTTGATACTGATAAATCCAATAAAGGTTCAAAACTACTTTCCCAAAAGCATAAAACATGCTATGATCAAGACCCAGATCAGCACTCAGGGCCCCATAACTCTCACATCTGCATCCCTTAGTGAGGTTGTGCTACCACAATTGTTACCATTTGCATAACCACAGGATCACACAACCCAATTGTTGAGGCTGGAAGGGATCTCTGGATCATGCGGTCCAAGACTCCTGCTCAGGTGATTTCAGCTACTTTGAAGAATGGCTGCTTCTCTGAGAAGTCATATCTGAAGAAGCTGGTGGTTGTAGCCTCACCTTCACAAAAAGGCACTGATGGACTGAATTTCTTAGTTGAAAAAATGGTAACAATTGAGAGTAGTGTGACAAATTATATTTTTCTTTTCCAAGTGCGAAGTTAAGCATGCTGATACAAACTCAGTGAAGCATGCTGACAGTTCCTTTCTGAGAGGAAAGGTGGTGCTTATCACTGGATTGAGACACTTTGAAAAAAAGCAGACTCTGTCAAGTTCAGGATGCACTCCATGCTAGGAGACAGCACCTTTCTCTTGTTGGCACTTGAGAGTTCCTGATATTCCACTGCTCCACTGTAAGGCATTCAAAGAATTTCCATGTGTGTTTCTCACTCCAATGCCATAGATTTCCCTAGCCCACCACTTTTTATTTTGTAAGCATGTTCTCCTCAATGAGCAGAGCAAAAGAGGCATAAGGCATTTGGAAGCAATCTGCTCTGTATTGCCTCTGCAGTCAATTCTGTGCCTTAGCATGGCATTTTTTTCCCCATTCCCAGAAGATAAAAACAAAGAGATAGCAACTATTTTCATTCTGAGGTGAAAAACAAATCTATATGATTTAAATAAAACCAACTTAAGTCAAGTTAGAGACTATCCTCCTCTTAGGTCCTTCTGATATCACTTGGGCTTTACATAAAGCATCACACAGAGTCTTATCCACTCTCTTCTCAAACTCAACAAATTCAAACTCTTTCTGTTGCTATGCAGATTTTTTCCTTTATTATCTTTTTTTTTTAATATCAACTGACCTCCTACTGATGAAATAAAAGTAATTTTCAAAAAAAAAAACCCACACAAAAATATTGTGGTGTATTTTGAGTTAAAGAATCAGAAGTACAATGAGACTCAGAAATGTAATTAAAATATTTTACATCAAAAATAAGCTTCATTGGATTATACAGAAATCTGAAATGTTAGAAGGAACAATAATATCTAAAATATCAAGGATATAACTTCCTGCTGAAAAAGGCTTTCCTCATTAAAAAAAAATTCTTTAAGTAATAAGAAGACTGAAATTCCTTTGAGTCTAGGTAAGGATGGAGCATTAATTAGCTGCCAGAAAATGGTCTCTCAACACTGCGGTAAGAAATATGCCTCTAATTCTCATTATGTGACCCAAGAGAGGGGCATTAGGTCTGTAACCAGTGAAACTAAAATGTGAAAACTTTTTTTTTTAATGATTGGACTACTCAGAGAGCAAGAGGTGAATAATCACCTGCTATCAAAGTATTCTCTTCTCTGGGTTCACAGTGGCTCCATACAGCCCCTTTATTCTCATCTAATGCTGCTTGTGCTGTGTTTAAGGCAGCTCACTTTATACAACATACAATTTCTGAAAAAGAAAAGAGATCATAAAGAAATAAAAGAAATGTGCTAATATGCAAAAGGCCAAATTCAATGCAGCACCTTCCTACTAGGTTATTGTTACATTTGTTTTACAGTTCTACAGCTTTTTTACATCACTTTGTGGTTGTTCATGATATAACTGTATTATTTAATGTGTATCATTTACTCTCCATGGAACAGAGGCTCTCTGTGTCTCTAAATCAAAAAATACTCTGCTTTTACATTAGTATTACTTCTTCTTCAACACTAGTCTAACTCAAACAGTTCCAAAATACTGAATGCCCCAAGAGCTGCATATACTTTAAGGTGTTCCCTTTTAGGCAGAAATCCTCTTTCAAACATTTAATAAATATGTGAGATTTTTGTTCTCCTATGCTGTATGTTACCCTTTACTCTATATCCTTTTGGCAGGTGCCTGAAACAGAGCACAGTATTCCAGTACTCTGTGCCATGCTGGAGGCATGAACTGGTAACCACTTCAATGTGTAGAACCCAGTTCCTTTGATCTGTTTGTGCTGTATGTTCCTTATCTCCTTCTTTATGTTATGACATCTTATTTTCAACTACTTTTTCCTATGTGATACGATGTTACTATTCATATTTCTGGGGGAAAGATTACATCAACTCATATCTTCTTATATTTTTAGGAATTTATGATGCAAAGGAAGCAACTGGACAACCTTTAATATGGATGTACCAAACTTGACAGGATAAACAACAACATGCTCTCACATATCTGAGAGCAGACACAAAGCATATTGCAAAATGATTTATCTACATTTTGAAGACACTACTACATTTGTATTAGTTTATGTCCAATGTTTAAAAAATCACAGTTGGATTACTCATCTGTCATAGCCTTAACGATATTAGTACTTTAAATGCAATTTTTCAAAGTGTCTGGTAATTCTGGCTACTTAACATTTGGAAGGAGCCCAAATTTTAAAGGGTAGATGTTCAGCACTTTCTGAAAATCAGTCCATTTTGTATGTCAAATGAAATTATTTCTGCATTTCTTGTGGAGAATTTGTTCTACCTCTTATATCAGCAAATAGACCTTGAGGGGAAGAGTGGAAGAGATGGTGGAACAGAGAAAACCAGAAAAACCTACCAGCTGACAATATTAGACAAACCTCACAATGGGTTTATGGTTTATTTCTATTCCGGAAACTTGTAATATATGTTTCACCTGTTCTGGAAACAGCTGGCAACTTTAGACAATCTAGGTAGACTGGCCACACGAGAATTTTTTTCCTTTCAGAGGGCACCATCAGGCAGTTTCAATAACATTAAAGGATTGACTTTCAGTTAAAGAAATGTCCACCTCCAAAGCCAAAGAGACACCACAAACTTGTTTTCAATGCTGTGCTGATACAAGACCATTTGAAAGAAAACCCACCAGGTCATTATTTAAATTGCAGTTCTGAGACATTTTCCTATCAATTACCATGGGTTTCTCTTACTCTTTCAACACAAGTACAACAGGAGCACAAGAATCTCAAGTAGTTAACGGAGCAGAGGTAAACCAGTACCTGGTGCAAGCAATGCTGATTTCTCTACCCCTTCCCCAAGACCACAAACTGTAATCTGGCTAGAATGGAGCCCAAACACTTTCCACGTGACTGACTTTTCAAACCTCTGAGAAGCGCAGACCTCTACCTTGATTTGGCATTTGACTACTGCTAGGAACATCAACAGGAATCTATTTCCAATAATTACACTCAATGCAGCAAGATGGGTAAATGAGCCTTACAAAGGGTAAACCTTCACAGGACCCTGAACCCACATATGAGATCACAGCTATCTTGTTGTCTTTGAGAAATTCATATCTGTGACAGCTCTATCTTTGGACAGCTCACCCCCAACCCAATTCCCCATGATGAGGTTTTAAGAAAAATATAAAAAAAACCTTAAAGCTGCAGCATATCTAATTCTAACTGGCCAGGAATCTCTGGACACATATAAACAGCTGTCCTACATTCTTGTTGCTACTATTAATATGATACGAAAAATTCAAAAAGTACATCTGAAAACTTTGCAATCCAAAACTCTGTAAGTCAAAAGCGTGTTCAGGCCATATGATCATGACTGAAAAGTTTACAGCAAAGAGTTCCTCTATAAAATCGATCTGTCTCCTTTGTAGGAATACATTATGATAGATATTAATGACAAGATTACATACTTATTTTGACAGGAACCAAGTTTCATTCAATGTGCTGAATACATGGCTGTTCACTTTTTCTTTTATTCTCAACATTCAGTCTGTTCATTTTATTCAATTTATTATTTACTATGAGCCATTCAAATGCAGCACTGCATTATTACTAATTCCCTTCTGAGCTTACTATACAATGCTTCTACCGTATTTTCTTTGGGATATACAAACACAGATGAATTTATCTTCACAAAACCCCTGTGAGGTTAGGAAGTGTTCTGGTTTTCAAGTTATAGATAGGGAATATGCTACAGAGGTTGAAAGCAAGACATGAAATAATTTTGGATACCCAGTTTGAAAAACTTGGGGCTTAATTCTTTAGAGTAAAAAATATATTAATAGTATTTTATCATGTCATAAGAAAGTTCCCATTGAACTTTTGTTCAATTATAAATGCTGACCATTTCTTCAAATCAGAGGGCTAATTCTGCATACCCAGAAAGTGAGGATCATGCATATAACCCTGTTGGTCATAGAAGAGGATACATGATCCCTGTTTTAGAGTATATGACCTAATGATGGAGCTGAGGCTAGAGTCATAGTCCTTATCTCATTTCATTTTCTTCTGTGATGTTCTGAATGGGTAAAGTGGAGCCAGATAACAACCTCATTCCTTTGTACTGCCCTGCATGAAGCAGATCCCTGCAGTGTTAAGTACTAAAGCAATCGCAAAAAATGAAAGAAATTCATACTGGACAGGAAACCTTTTTCAGATGTTTATAGAATATTTTTTGTGCTCAATTTTATAAGAATAGTAATGTAATATTTATTTCACCATATGTTTTGTTCCACTGGATATAACAGCAGCCTTTGCTAGCAGTTTTATTGATGTAACCTTTTTTCTTTCCCCAGCCAGATTCCACTGCCTCATGCAAGATTCCACTTCCCTCCTGCCTCATGAAAGTTCTTGGAGGCAGAATATGCTTTGTTTCCTTTTAGTGTACTTGAATACAGAGCATATTTCTGAGTTGTGAATAATTCATACAAGGAATCCCTATTAGAGAATTGGTACCCAGTATCTGCAGAAGACACAGGAAATGACATCATCTATGACCTTGTGATAGAAGAACTGCCTTAGAAATTATTGAGTTATTCTGACCATAACCCAAATGCACTGACTTTTTCCCATAAGGAACTAGGAAATGCCACCCATTTAATTTTTTTAATATGGAGGCACAATCAATAATCTTCTCTCTCTTTCTGTGGGAGACCCTTTATTCATGATTCGAAGCCTAGCTAAATAATAGGTAGGCCAATGATTTATTTTTAATATGAAAATCTTCTTATCTATCGAATACTTTAGCCCCACAAATGTCAAGTCATTTATTCAATTGTTAAGGTGACTGCTCATTTTCCATATTTTCAATGGAATTATTTCCACTTCAGTGCTAAAATATACTAAGCTTGAAGTAAATCAATTCCCTCCTTGTGCTAAAAATTAGCATAGCACAAACTAATCAATGCTATCAAACACTAGTGCAAAAGCTGTGACAATAACCGTATCAGTGAGGAAGTAAATTGCTTATTATGCCAAATGGGGAAAAAAGCCTCATCAGTCACAAACCATCTGATTCACAGAAATACAGGCTGTGGGTCTATTGTTCTTAGAAGTGGGCAAGTTTGTTCTCCACGTTATTCAAAGTACAACTCCTGTAATATTGCAGGCCCCTGCAACGTTTCTGTGCAGCAGCACCTTCCCTGTGGACTACTACAAATGCTTAGAAATATTTATTGAGCCAACATTATACAGGATATAGCAAGCTGCAGTGCCCATTCTCCATCGTGCACCAGTTCTTTTTTGGTGGAACCCTTGCTGTGGCTCAGATGAGCTGGGGAGGTGGCACTGCAGCTTGGGGTTGAATCAGGAGTGGGACCTAGTGCTCACCTTTGTCTCCAACTTCCTACATGACTAAGTGCAGCTGCTCTGTACCTCTGCTTCTCCATTTGCAGACAGGGGTAAATACATCCCTGCTGACTAGTGGTGTTGTGAGGACAATATGACTAATATATGTAAAGCATTCAGGTGCCTGAATATAGGGGTTTAATAGAAAACCTGTGTAATAGTTCATTAAGGCAGGGCTGCTTCCATGCCTATCTAACAAGACTGTCAGCAAGAATGGCAATTAGTGCCAGTGACTGGACCAAGACCACCAACTCGTTTCCTCTGGGCCCCCAAGCAACCATCTGATGATAATAATTTTGGGTCTTTACCAGGCAGGGACAGACATGAACGGATGAGCTAGAAGGGAGAGGTTCTATGTTCCATTACTAATATCCTGAGCTATCCAGTCCTACTATAAAAATTCACTTTTATTAAAAGGTTATTTCTGTCACTTGCTATAGTATCGCTATCATTCTCTGCAAAAGGAATGATGAAATATCATTTTAAATGTTATCAATGCAATATTTAAACAGCTTTTTTTTTTACCTCAGAGAAAGTGCTTTGAAAAGACACCCCTCCCAGTATGTGTTAGCCCTTAACAGGGCCAACCTTTTTTAATCTCACAGTTCCTTGCACATTGTAGGGAGAAAAAAAAGAACAAATCCGCAGTATGCTCTGTGACATTCTACTTTTTGCAGTCTGAAGGGACACTTCTTTATTTGTCCTTAATAAATTGTCACACACAAACAGAAGTTCACTATGTGGATATTGATTTCCAGTATTGTGACACTGATAGAAAATAAATGTAATTGTAATAATAATATCTTATACTTTTAATAACATCTTTTGTCCCAGAAGTAAAACAAAATACTTTCTGGAGATCACCTTGTTCCCAGCTGTTGTGCAATGCCTGTATTGTGGCTGTGATGGACTGGACTGTTCAGGGTTACTGACTCAACACATCTGTGAAGGTGTCAGCCTGTTTTGCTGAAGCCCACCTCACTTGAAGGAGGAGGTGAGCTTTCTGGTGCACGAGTAATGGCTAGTGAGGTAAGAGGCAGACTCCTGTAGAAACATGATGTGGCCTCTTGTCATGCTAAATTGTCCTCCCTTACACAAACCACTGCGTTGCAAAACTCCTCTTCCTCCTCCAGGAAAGTCTGGAAGGCCAGCCCTCATGTCTTGGAATGTGCAATAAACCATCAGAGACTCTCAAAACATTGCCAGACTCATTTTCTAAAGGCTTTCCATCACATTAAAGCTGCCCCCACCTGACTCCGCCCTTTCCAGGGAAGGTGCCAAGGCTTTCCACCAAAAACCTGAACGTGTATTAAGTCACTGGACTTTGTATTTGGTGTGCTTCTTGCCCCATCCCCATAAATCAAGACTGTCACATCGACCAACGATGCAACAATCAAGATCCATGGGTAGTGTTTAAGAATCTTTCTACTCTTATCTTTTCTCTTTCTTTCTCTTATGCATGGCCTTCGGTGATATTTTTATGCTTTCATATTGCAATGTTATTGTTACATTACCATGAATAATAATAACCAAAATAGCTACATACCTACTTTTCTTTGCAACCCAATTGCCTTAAAATAAATCATAAATCATATATATATATTCAAACACTGATCATTTAGTGTCATTTCACTCTAATCTGCCCCAAGTGATCTATTGACAAGACCCTGGGCTACCCATGTCCCCAGGGACTGGTCGTAACACCAGTGTAGCATTTGTTTCCTTCAGAAAGACAATACTCCATGACACCTCTTAGTCATTCACAGCTAGGAATCACTACTAATGCCCAGGTGAAGTTGTACACAGGAAGTAAATGTACATATTACAATTTTTAAGATCTTGCAGCTGACATACATACAGTTTAACCCAATCTTCTCAACAAATAATGCTTTCCCCCCTTTTCATCTGCAGAAGTGATGAATGTAAGCTAGCAGGCCTTGGCTTTATGCTCTTCTGCAGACAGGACTTCCCCTAACAACACACATGGATTTCCATTACATTCTGATTCAGCAGAAAATTGTATCATCAGCACCACTTGTGCAGCTGAGATTATCAGAGTAGTCCAGAGGATTGAAACACACAGCTGCCATTAAAATTAATTAGATACTTTAAAAATTCATCTGAAGTTCTTCCTGGAAATGGACCTTCAAGCCACTGGACCAGTTCACTTCTCTGTAAGAGATAGAATACACTTTGGGGAAGCAGGCAGGGCGGAGTATAAAGGAGATTACCATAAAACAGATTGCAGCAACTCAGGAGTTTCCTGCAGGAGAAAGGCCTTAACTTTTTACAAGAATATTCCAGAACACTGCACCTTACAAAAGCACTGTATTATGTAGTGTAATTACTCAATGTCTGCCTTTGATACATTTCATATGCTGAGGTGGTGGTGGGGGGCTGTTTATTGCTCTCCATTTATGCAGAACACAGGGATACTGATTGTTTTCAAGGCTTCTACTAAAAGGCAGTATAACAGCAAAAAAGGAACGGTATTTGAAAAGAAAGGTTTAAATAAAAAGTTTTTGGGGCTAACTACAGGCATCACTAAAGAAAGCCCACTTTTGCAACTACCAATATTGCTAAGTAGGAGAGTAAAATCCTTGAGATGTGAATCTAATTTACTACAGTGCTCTAAGATATAGTTAAATTATCCTGATAATGAATATGCTAATGTCTGTTTTTTTAGATGAACTTAAACGGATGATTTTGATTGGGAAAGAATAAAATTGTTCTATTCAGGAAAAATGATAGCAGCACTAAATCAAGTGTCTAATACAAAAATATAATTCTACAGATCCTTTCAATATAAATGTCTTTTGATATGATGTACAAAGTGCAGCAGTCCCCTTAAGGCTCACTCTTGTAATGCTCAAGGATCTGGCAGGTTTGCTATCTGCTTTGTTCAGAGTGCAGTAACAACAGATACAGGGAGAACACTCTATTTAGGTGTCATAAGTATGCACACAAATGGTTCTGCTGCTATTCACAAACTTGATCCATAGCAAAATATCACCATTTTAAGTAATTGTCACAGATAATCAGAGTACAAATATCTAGTAAACATACTGTTAAAAACTCTTTGCAGCACAAACTTTCTGTTTTTATAAACCACCCCCTGCCCCAAAAAAAAACCCAGACAAAACCAAACCAACCAACCAACCAACCAAAAAAAAATCCACAAAAACAAAACCCCAAAACTCCATCTGCAGCAAGTGAGCTCTATTCCGTAGGTCTGCAAAACCTTTTTGTTTTCTGATCCTGTTTCCAGATGCTGCTGGCAGGACCTTAGAGCTGGGTCACCGCCTTACCTTGTCCAAAACTCCCAAACAGCTCAGCCCTCCTTCAGAGTGGTGACAAAAGATGCTGCGGATCCTGGGGTCACCATCAGGTCTGACTTGTTTTCCCTCATGGAGCAGATCATGCAAATACTGGCATTCATCATCTTGCCAGCACATCTTAGATCACAAGAAGTGATGGGGTTGTGGAGTGATAAAACATAAATGGAGAGTTATAACTGAGTCATATGAAAATCCAATATCTCAGTAAATAGTTTTAAAAAACGAGAAAAGTTTACCCATGGTACTAATGACATATGGGAACCAGCAACAGTTCTACTGGGGTCTTGTAGACATTGTGTACACCTGCAGTCCACAAGGTGAAGAAAATTTTGATTAACCCTTTGGTTTTGTATAGGAAGTTCCTATTACCATCAGAACAATTAATGGAATACAGTGCAGGAGAGCCTGGCAGTTTCAGAGAGTACAAGAGTGTAACAGTGGTGTGGGTACAGCTCTCCATGCCATCTTTCTTCTGTGCCCGTGCAAAAGATAACCACTTATGGTGTCATCTGCCTGGTGCCTCTCACAGACCCTAAACTCACTCCCTAGGATGGACGGTATTAACACCTATGTGGTTATTTATGCGACAGACAAAAATGCAGTACAGATAAGTATGACAGAAAGAGTTACTGAGTGAACATGCCGCTAATCAATGTGTGTGAACAGATCTGCCATACTTACTCATAAATGTGTAAATGTTGTAAGTAATGAACACACAAAATATGAACACACTCATTTGTCTACTTATGAAGAATCAATTATTTCCTTATCATTTTCTCTATTCCACCCCATACTGCAGAGGATCATTTTGTCTTACTTCACTGAAAATATAATAAATCTTCAATACATCACCAAATCTAACAAATTAGTACAAAGCTTGCAGTATTCTTTCATTTCTTATCTGAAAAGGACATTTGCAAGACCAAACCTCCAAAGCAGCCCATCACTTGCTTCTCAGTTCAAATCCATTTAATTTTTTAAATTCCTTATTCCTTGCATGTAAAATTACTTCCCTTGATGTTTTAAAATACACTTTTTCTGATTTTTCTTCAGTCATGTAAATATATCCACAGAACTCAAGATGCCAAACCCAAATCTTCTCCCTGTTAAATAATAGGTAGATTTCTAATTTAGCTTATAACTAGTACAACTGAACTACTTGTAGTGCTTCATGTAATATTAGAGTAGATGTCCTCTGTTTTGACATGTATTGGAGAACTTTTGCCCCACAAATCTATCTATAATTCTAATTCACATATAAATGAAGTCAGATATATAGAGTAAAATGATACAAAATATGAAGTCTACTTTGGCTATTTCAGGAGAATTTAAAAAGATGATTCTGAAAGTTCTCTAGGAAAAGGAAAATTTGTAAAAATTTGGTTCAAAGAACTAATACTTCTTAATGAAGTGTTCTATTTTGAAATGAACTATTTAATAGAAGTCAAGCACCTAGCTCAATTAATGGTCACACTTTTGGTACCTGTACACCTATCTAAACATCTTGTCTTATAACACAGTAAAGTCCCTGTGTTTCCTCCATGTTGAAGAGAACCTTTTATTTATTTATGACTTTGCATGCTGTATGATATCTGACAGAAAAGCCCTGGTAGAGTTCAATCAAAGAAATTAATTTCATATTCTGATCTATAAACGTTTTGTAGTCCCAGTCTCTTTTACAGACATGAGCCAGCGAACACACCACTACTGACTTTCATGTAATGCGTTTTTTTACTTGAAGGTAGCAGTTCATGGAGAAAGAAATTTCCAGCGAAGCTTGCAGAAGGATGTCTAGCATTGAAGACTGAGCTCACAAACATCACTACACTGCATATCACATTGCAAAAGTGTAACCAGAAGGTTTGTTTCTGAGCCAGGAGTAAGCCTTTTGATCTGTTCAGAACTCTGGTATGAGTTTGGGGCAGATATTGTCACATCCTGACACCATTTCAGATGACTGCATGTTGCTGTGTCTACACGTGTGGAAGAGGCTATTGGTTTCTGCTCTTCCATAACACTCTGCAGGGAAGGCAGATTAAGAAGTGGCATCTCCTCCTGCCACTGACTGCTTGCCCCGACTTGTATGTCGCAGTTTGCCCTCTCAGCAGTTGTGTCAAGGTAGTTCAATAAAATGTAAAACAAAAAGGGAATTAAAGAAGTTTAAAACCAAACAAGCAATAAACCTAGAGTTGTGGGTTAAATTTACTTGGACACATAATGTTTACTGTTTCCTTTCATTTTTTTTGGTCATCATTTACACAAATATAATTTCCAAGAGTTTCTCTTTATGATTGACCTTGGGATGGCTGCTGAGTTTCTTACTGTCAGGTGTTTCCTCTCTTGCAAGTTTGTGCCATGCTGCAAAGTAAGTTCAGCTGCTCATGGAGTGTCTGCTAAATCTCCATAGTTTACAGTCTGGTATGAGAAGGGAAACAGGCACAGGTTTTAATGTCCCTTCATATGGCAG